>DWDT01000138.1:0-27034 GCA_018245595.1 Microceris scylla
CCGGCTAACGGCTCTCCGGGCCGTCGCCTTCCTGTTCCCTCATCGTCCCCACCTGTCAAACGAGTGAATGCGTTCGTTAGTAACGTATTTGCCGTTTTCTAATAATAGTACACAATTTGTATTTATCTATCTTATTCAACGTTATCTATTATTGTAATGAAT
Organism: Microceris scylla; assembly: GCA_018245595.1. Taxonomy (NCBI): domain Eukaryota; kingdom Metazoa; phylum Arthropoda; class Insecta; order Lepidoptera; family Hesperiidae; genus Microceris; species Microceris scylla. Next base: position 163 of record DWDT01000138.1, read on the forward strand.
GATTTATCTTTTATCAAATACAACCATACAATATAAATAATAATAGTAGCCTGTATGAAGGTCAAACAAGATAAAATGCATTACACTTAATGTACCACTGAGCAGTGTGTGTGTGGGAACCATACCGTCCAAATGTAACGCAAAGTAGAACGTACCGCAAGTATCATATGTTTTAAGGTTAGGTTGTTGTCTTAATTTATAATAACAGTTCACCGCATACGGGTAATTGACAGATGAAAACGTCCTCTCAAAATTTGCAAGCGGTTTAAGTACACTTTAACATTATAAAATAAATGTACACTTTATAATCACAAGAATAGTTTGAAGAATTTTGAGAAATATCTTTAATTCAATTCTCAATTTGTTCTGTCTTATCTTAATGATATATTTAAAGGCCGTGGAAGAGTTTCACGTCTGTTATAAATGTGTTATTGCCACCATAAACTACGTGATATAGAAATAAACCGAGAAGTTGAATAGATAATAACATAAAATACAGTGAGTTTTAAGTTAATTTTCCAACTAAATTTTTGAAACGGTAAACATAAGGATTTGTTAAATTGCATCCAAACTAGTTTAGCAACGTATGTGAGGTGATTTTTATTTTAAAAGAACGAAGACTATTCGAGTTATTAACTATATTTAATCGCATTGTCTTTATAACCACAAGACGGTTTAAGATTTATGTTTTACTTAGAAACAGATATACAAAATCGAATAGAATTACATTTTAATCATTTATTACAGTTTTTAAAATATTACTGTCATTTTGTATGTAACATATGTATTCTGAGCTGAAAAATCTAAAAAATGTATTTCTGTTCGAGGATACGACTACAAAAACAGCTAATTATACAATTTTCTATTTCAAAGCTGAGAAATAATTTATTTCATAATTATAATTTGCATATATTATTATTTGCATACAAAGCCAATCGATTCTTTATGGACCTACCAAACTGTCATCTAATTGTAAGTGATCGTTGCCGACCAGGAATATTAGTAACACCGGTTGTCCGTACTATGCAATACCGGATTTTAAAATGTGTTCTATCTATATCACTACTCTAGGTAAACTATATGACTTGTTTAGCTTTTAAACTTGGCTCTCGATGATAAAAATGCATCTGACCCTACATATCCCCTGGGTCCGTTACTAGTAGGTACCATCACGACCCTACTTGGTTTAGGAGAGGTTAAACTGTCGTATATAATGAACATCTTTATATCTTATATGTATTATGATAGAAAAGTTCCAAGAACGGTTCCACTGACAGATTGTAGACACATTGTTGTATGTATAATACATATTGACTTTTGAGACTGCCAATTTACTAAGCCGATGTCACGTTCCGCTTGCACGACTACCCCCAAAATTAAAACCGACAAGCATATTGTACACACACGCCGATAGTGCATGTGTTCGTATTTTACTTTTAACGTTCAAAAAAAATCAACATGTTTGGACGCCAGGTGGATTGATGTAAACAAAAACGAGTGTACAGTGCCAAGAATGCGATAACATTGAACTTGATCAAGGTTTAGAATTAGATCGGAGCAATAATACTCGAAGCTGTAATCGTACCGGGAACGAGCTAAGTTATAGATATTGATGTGTTTAGAGAAAAAACAGCTAAAGGCATGGCGGAGCTGTGTCGATACAAATAAGTAAACGTTCAGCATCTGCACTCGGGATGGATCCGCAGACACTTCCATACATCCTTTTTGATATTGTAATGTAAAAATAAGCTTTTGTTACGTTAAATGACATAAAAACTGTTTGTGAGAATAATCAAGAAATTTTGGTGAATCTGGATATTCTATATAACTTCCTATTTTATGTTTAACATAATTATTGTCTACAAACGACACTTTGCCCAATGAGGCTGTATTCACCAATATAGCTGGCACCAGCCAACCGGCAAAGAAAACAGTGTCGACGGATACAACTATTTTTGGGAGATGTAAGAGCTTTGTAATAGATCAATTTTTTAGTTTCTCTCATCATCAGCCTTCATTACCATCTCCAAAGTTAATGCAATTACTGTTAATATGTTTAACGTTGACTAATAATATGATAATCAATTTTGAATCTAAGCCATCTCTAGGTACTGCCACGGATGCTCATTAGAAGACAATCAACTACTCAATATTATCAAAATTTGTTTGTTATGTCTTAAATAACCCTTGGAAGTCTATATGTTCAAGATAGTCGTAAGAGAACAGCTATCCTTCACAGCCACTCCCGTTTATAGAAACGAGCCCAAGCCGGTACTATATAGTTCCCAATTCACACCCAGGCACAAAATACGATAGTTATAATTGCTTAGTAGTAGAAATTGTTGTAAGCCCGGTAATATTTCGGAAGAATGCCTCCATGACAGCACGTAACACTCTCCAATGAACAAAATGCACGTGTTTATCTTACAGGTAAAAAAACACCTCCGGTTATCATAGATTAGCTAGTAATGAGTTTCATTTAACCAATTTTATGGCAAGATATGTAATAGACCCTATAAAAATAAAGTTAGAATTTAGAAGTTAGAAGCCGCCACGATTTAGCTACATCTAGCTAAAATGTAATAGTTATGATAACTAAAATGAAAATTTATAAATCATTAAATCTGCGCATAAGTCAGTTTTAAACATAAATATGAATACTTTCTATATTTTTCTCACATTAGACGTATCTATTCTTACATCCAAATTGAATATTTAGTATAATTATGGATAGTTCGTTTCTCTTATGGGCTACAGTTTGTTAGAATGCGATAACTTAAAAACTTTAATTTAATATATTAAATTAATAAATTAAAAGGCCCAATACAACTTGCGCTTCTGATTCCACAGATGTGAATTGGATATGGAGGTTCCTTTCTACGACCACTCCAGTAGTCTTTATTGTTATAAATATATAGAATTACTGACTGTTGTTAGAGAAAAACAAAAGTACTTTAAATACGTATTCTGCGCTGTTATTAATACGCACAAGTGCCTATCAATTTACTTGAAAACGTAATATCACGCCTGTAGTCGCCGCAGTGGTAGCTAGGGGAGTGCAGTATACTCCCAAATAACATGAACATTGAAAAAATATGTAAATATATATTACTTGCCATAGCTGAATATAGTTGGAAGTAAAACAATATTAAACATGTTATAAAATTTCTGAATTAACCTCGCAGCAGTACTGACGTTGTTATTCATGTATATATATCATTCTGAAAGAATTTTTTTATTAAAAGAATATTTAAAGAGAAATGAATTTCCGCATAAATTAATTTAAAAATATTACGAGAAATCCAATATTGATACATACCTTATTACATTTAATTGGCTAAGTTAATAAGAATATTGTAATTTTAAATGGTTTTCTAAAGATTTTTAAACCTTTTTTAAAGCTTCTGCGAAGCAGGATGTAATAAGTTTCCAGTATCGCGGTAATATTATATCATATTTCAGTATAGAGACACACATACTCGTAAACTGTCTTTACTGTTTTTAGTCTTTATAGTTGCCAAGAGTTCTTCATAGGCGTCCTGATATATGATAACACATAGAATTAAGCCAAATTTACGCCCTGGAACCATAATCGAGGCATGTAGAAATTCCTTAAAAGCCTTACCCCGAGATATGCATAATTATATAAGTGCCTCATACCACGTTAAGATATTATACGACAAATTTGCTTGAATTACTTTTTAATCGTAATTACTGTTCGGATTATTGTTAGTTGGTATCGGTAAGTTAGAACCGATAGTTAATTTTAACAGTTTGCTTAAGCGGAAACGGAACTGATCGATAAGAGAATGAGAGATATAATGAGTAATATTTTAAGAGTTATATATTGTCGTCTAAATTTATCTCTATTTGTATCTGGTTATTTATAAAAATATGAATAGATTTATAAAAAAAAACTACTTCTATAAAGTCTATGAGAGGCATAGTTCCTTAAGGGGAAATATGATTACGACCGTGTATAGGAGAATATCCTTTCCTTTGCTATCTCATTGTCTCATTTGCTTCTCATCGGGTTCGCAAATATTCAATAATACGAGTACAATGATAGTATACCGTTTCCCCAGTACGTACATTAAGAACGTACCTATAATATTAGTATTGCGCTCAATGTAATATTATATAATGGTAGGTTAAAACGGTTATTATCGCGCTGGTATAAATGAATGAATATTACGTAGTTATATAATGAATATTACGCGGCCACACGGTTATTCATTTGAGAGGCGAACGCGACTTACTAACCATTCATATACTGAGTAATTAATCTTATGAGTATTTTACTTAAAGAGGTACATATTGAGCGGTTCGAAATGTGCGTTTTGATAAAGCGCGTTTTTTCAACTAAGAAATCCTATAAGGCATGCCCATATAAGACGAAAACGCGCGCTTGTTCAGAAGCACGTGTTTACATGTGTAAAACTAATAGGACTTTTCTAAATATGCATTATAAAAATGCACACTTCCAAACGCCAAAAGTACTTGGTTCAAAAGTTGATATAGTCATTCGAGGCTAACAAGAAAGTATTCTTAGTAAAGCAGAGGTCAATACTAAGACAAAACTTAACAAACGTTTTTTTAAAGAATGCTGCATGTTTCGGAAGCATAAGGATTCTTTTCTAATCAATGTGAAAAAATAGATGAGAATTTACTACAATTTTCGTAGACAGCACATGTAAAATTAATTTCGATTGGCTTTCAAGGAACATAACTTGGCTTAATACCAATATCTAGAAGGTACGATTTAAGTTCAGGAAGTAATTATTAGTGTACGGAAACGGTCAACCATATGGTGGGTCAGGAAGTAGGCATTTATATAACATAATATATAAAAAGATATATTTTTAATATATCTTTTTGTGTATTAGAAGTATGTACACACATGGGATAAGACATTCGCTATAGAGTATGAATGTAGTGTGTGGTCCACACATACACATGAGTGAACCAAAAGCAAATCTGTGTTAGACACATCTTTTGTCAGAATTCGTCAATTGCAAACACACGCTGTTTACATTAATAACAATTCCGAAGCATGGGAGTTGCTGTGAAGTAGTTGGTCATTTCGATTCATGATTGATTAGAATGAACTGTTATGAATTACTTATATTTTTGACAATTAGCAAAAGAACATTAAAAACATTAAAACCAATCAAAGTATCTACAGCCTATATTCAAAGCTTATTGAGTACCTAGTATGTATAAGAATTGCATTTGGTATTTTGCGAAAACCAATTTTTGTTCATAGAAAATTCTAGAACTTAACGGTGGGGTTTATATATGTACATATTGAATCGTATTAGTCCAATAAATATATAGCCATCGTTACCATATAAAGAATTCTGTTAAAATCAAAATTAGCAGCAATAAATATTGTTTTGCGATTTGATGGTTACTTAAAATGCCATATTGATCAACATGGAGTATTCTACTAACAGCTATTTCGAGCTGTCAAGGAATGACTAATGAATAAACATTTAATAATATTAACATGCTGGAGCCACGATATACATATGTATGTGATAACTACTAGTTATAATGATGTGCTTTCGATTTTTTAACATTTAACGGTTACAGGATAATATCTTTCCCGCCAGTGTATATTACACAATCATCAGTGTATTTAAATATTCCGTTTAACGAGTCCGCCTAAGATGTTTATTTGGCAAAGAAGTCAATGATAAGATACAGGAGGAAATCGGAAATGTACGATATCACGAAAGTATCGGACCGTATACGGGTGACATTTAATTCGGAATGTTATGAATATTAATAGAGAAAATTTGACCAATCGCCGCTAGTCGATACATGATTACTTTTTATTGCTTTTTCGGTGGATTTATGAGGTCGTTTCTCATGTAAAGTGCCCATCGCACGGAAGTCGTGGTCGTCACGTCTAACTGTTTTAACTTTGATGTTTTTGGTGGAAAATATTTCTTTACCCGCCGTACTTTAACGAAATGTAATTGTTTAACTATGTCCTATCTATTCCCGATTGTAATATTTTGTGAGTTCACGTTTATTTTTCAATAGTTTTACATTCAGATTGAGGTAATACTGCCATATTATTACTCTTGACTGAAAAGCGAGTTTTACTGTGGTACTTTGTCAACACTGACGTATTATTTATTTAAAAGTGATACCTGTAGACTATTTTTTAGTTTTCTATAGCTCTCGATGTTTATAGTCATTTATTTATAACACTATAGGAAGGTCAAAGAAAAATACGTAGTGTGGGCGTACTCGTACATCCACCTGTGGGAACACCATTCATTCATTGTAAGTCGCTTCATTCATTCATTTTCGTCAAAATGAATCTGTAGAATTCGTTAAAAGATATGGTACGTATTGTTTACAATTTTAAATATTCTTTATCGGCGTTCAGTTATCGTTTTATTGTCGAAAACGCTCGCTGTTGCTATAATAATATATTCAGTTGAACGTGATTACGCGTTCGTATGTACATTTTTTTGATATTTATTAAATTGAGTGGAATAAGCTAGGTACATCGTTACGAAGCATTTATTCAGACACGATACGTTCTCCGTTCTTGCTAACCTAATCCGGATAATAATTACGAAATTACCTAATAATAACGGAAATTACAAGATACGGAAATAGTTGGATTGTCAATAACGTTGTGAGACGGCTGTCAGTGTCGCGAATGCAGGCAGACTATGTAAAAGATTCTGCGGAGTGTGTCAACGCGACGCCTCACGTGTGCGGCGCGCTGCCGGCCGCGCCGACGCCGCTCCTCATTCATGCTAGCTCCATTCGCTGCCTATTCACCGATTACTACATTCATCGAGTTCGCGACCCATAAACCCTAGCCAGTTCGATCCGGCGGGTTTGGACGTTTCGCCGCGGGCCGGAGCCGGTGGGCGAGAGCCCGTCCGGCGTCCGGGTGGTACTTACGAGGCGGACGATCCACGGTCACCCGTCTCCTACGCACATCGCTACACGCTACACAAGGGCACTCGGGCCGACTGGCCCCACACACTACACTGCGCTCCAGCGGGTGCCGCACCGAAGTCGCCCGGGCCCGTGCCGGCACGCGCACACACACTCGGAATACGGCGGAACCACCGAATTTCGGGCGCGCGAATCCACGGGAAGGCTCGCGAGACCGGCGCGACCCGGAGCGGCACCTGGCGCGGGCGGGGTGCGGCCCACGCACCGGCCTCGATTCTCGTCCGCCCGCCGCGCGGTTATCACTGCAATATGGCCGCTACTCACTTCCTCGGTGAAGTTCTTCGTTGATTTCTACTCCCGATCTCGACGACGACGATTCTCGTGACCGTTCCGAACTCGTGCGGATTCACTGCACTTATTCTTATACACATTTTAGTGGAAAACCGGGAGCGCTAGCGCTACGCTCCGACGAAACGACCGTTCCGTTCGCTGGCACATTCCGCACTGGCGTCGGGTGCGGGCGCGGGCCGGCGGAGACCCGCGTCCCGCCACCGCGCGTCTCTCCGCGCGCACCTCGCCTTTTTATGAATGGAAGGCGGCCATACTGAATGAACCGCGTACACGGAGCGGTCGGCCGCTATTTTCGCAGGCGATCGGGTTGCGGGGGGGCGGGGGCCGGAAGCGGGCTGCGAGCGCTCGCGGTGCCAAATTTTGCGGCGCGGGCGACGGTAGCGGATGTGCTCGTTTATCGAGCTTCCGGTGAGATCCCCCCGCACAACCACATCCGGGAATTAAGTTTCCGGTCGGCGAGAGTTGTACCACTCCGCCCACTTTCGTCCTGCAACTGCACTCTCTGTCGCGCCCACGCTTTGCTTATCTCAAAACAATAAATCAAACTCGCAAAACGTAACAAATGACGATGTACTAATTTAGCGTCGTCGTTGCAATCTTACGCTAAACCGCCATTCTATCGAGCCTATGTAGAGGTAATGAAGATTAATCTGCCAGAACAGTTCCGTTTGGCAACGCTTTCGGCGCAAGCACGAAGACGAGTACGTTATCGGGAACTGTCGCGGCCTACGGGTGTATTTACACGCGAGCATAATTTCGCAAGGTTGTCTACAATAAGGCGCGTTGTACACGCGGCGTCTCTGTGTCAAGGACGAGTGATAACGCTACGCCACACGAGACCTCGGTTGTTATTATAATCTGACAACACTAGTCACTCAAAAACCTCTTAATGTCGTTGCTTATTTCCTGCTACGCAAACAGCAATATCACGAACAATCTTTGTAAGTAAGCAATTCTAGATATTAGTCACATAACACAATCAGTAACTTATCATTTCCGTCCTTCCCAAATAGATAGATTAACTGGTATTCCGCATGACTTCATAGCAACGAAGTATCACGGTAGATCGGTGGAAGATTCACTTGTTCGGAATTATAGGATAATATTTTTGACCAACAGTGGGATAAAGATTGCCTTATGAATATCGAGGGAGGCGTTAGATCAAAAATAAAAATATCTACTTAAGGAACTGTGGTACCACAACACACCAATCCTAAATTGGATTTACCAAACGAATGGTAAAATCTGACAATAATCTTACATTATATGATTAAGTTTTATGGGCCATTGTAGTAAAATTAGTTTTATGCGATATTTGTATAGTCTGTAGGATAATAATAAAAAGTTTATATTCATACCATAATCCAGAAAGTACAAGATTTTGAAATAAATTTAATTTTTATTATTTTCACACTTTTTAAAGTACATTATTGAATGGACTTATGTAACTTCAATGACTTCAACGACTTTAATAAAAGAAAACATTAGTAAGACTAAAAAACATATTAAATAATCCATAATTTCTTGCATGTCTTAATTATCACATTTTGGGAAGTGTTGAGAGGACCATGAAAAGGAATCATTTATGAATCAATTTAAAATAAATGCCGTTTGATTTTGACTTCGATATTCGAAAACTGTGAGAACAATAACAATCACCATGATTCGGCGATGTCGAGATCATAAGCGAACGGCAAAATGAATGAATAGTGCAATCCCTATTATTTTTTTGGCAGTTTTAAAGAAAAAAAGTGTCTACCTGAAAACGTTCATTCTTTTGTAAAGGTGCAGCCAGCAACCGCACGACAATCGGTACTCGCTTAAATTTTCATTATAATTTATGAATATCCCAAAGAGTGAATGAAATGAACATCATCGACTTTGACGTATACTGGTCCCAATTTTTTTCCTCGTATAACATCAAACATGTTACCTACTGTACAAATATATTATTATCTTACCGATGTTTTTGGGCCGTTGTTAAAATATGTATTATGGAGAATCTATGTTTCTAATATTTTTCTACGTAAAATCATAGTATATTCGTTTAACGAATATACTATGATTTTTACGCCTGTGATCCTCGAAGAGGTAGGCAGAGGAATGCAGAGCATTCCCGCGTTTCACCGGTTACGGCTATGTCCCACTATGGAATAGGTGGTGAGCCTATTGCCATCCATCGGGCACATATCCAGACTCTGAACCACTACTAGAAAATCTAATCGAGTTCGACCCGGGAATTGAACCCGGGACCTCCCGAATGACAGTCGCACTTGCAACCAACACGACCAACGAGGCAGTCAATAATTTTTGTTAATCGAGGCAGTGTTTTTTGTTAATCGTATTGCATTTGTTTCATGAAAGTGTAAAACGTAAGTCAATTTGCAGTCAATAGCTCATTTTTGTTTTAAACGTTGATTTAAATATTCTATTTCGATATAAAACCGGAACAGGCAATGGCAAGAATATTTTTCCAAATGTAAATAAAAAGGTAAGGAAGTTTGGCAAGTATTTTTTATCCGCTGTAAAAGATTCCACTGGAAGATAATTTTTTTAGCGGAACGCATTGGAATCGACATGTGGTTTTGTGCCAAAGGATTTTTTTTGGTTAAAATAATGCTGTATCCGCATCCGTGCGTTTTTTGCTCATTTTTAACGGTGTTCCAAATCGGCTGCAAAAAAATTGTCATTTTTTCGTTTTTCCTTTTTCTTCAGATTCTCTGTTTTATACATCGATTCTGTACCTAATTGTATTCCTAAAAAATATTTGCAAATACCGTGGAGCTATATTTTTATAGAATATATTTTAAATTTCTGTTTACTTACCTAAAACATACCTATATTTGTACATACATACATATATACGCGCATACACAGACACACACGCAAACACGCACGCGCGCACAGACACACACTCACACTTATATGTATACATATATATGCATATATACATAAATACACAAGAAGTATTTAAAAAAACATGTATTGACAAGTGCGATTGTTTCATCACATATACGGCTTAGGAGCCGCGAAACAATAGTCATACAAGAGTTAGTAGGAAACGCGAAGCCAATAAGGAAGAACAATGGTGGTACATACTGCCCCAAAGGGGCACGGTAAGTGAAAACGATACCGTCGGGCTCCAACTGAAACCACATATGGCAATCAGTTCGAGGTAACGTCGCAGAGGCCCGCGAACGTCGAACGAAGGCTATTTCTCGGTAATTAATTACTAGGAAATTCTCCTTTCTTTTATGAATGATAAAACCTTTGTGATGGATTTTCCGACAATTCTAGGGTGCTGTCAACTTAGGTCATCCACAAAGCGTTTGTTTTACACGACGACAAACAATACGTCAATAGCCGCTACGAAAAGCATTAAAATTGCATTCATATTGCTGTTATATCACCAGCATTACTGTATTTTAAAAATTATTCGTTTCTGGTATGATATTAATATTTAATATACTTGTACATTTATATCAAAGGAACTCGTAACCATAATTATCATGATACTACTTTGGTTTTTGCGTCATAAAATATTTGGTTCATTTACTGCTGTTACAAATGTCTTTTATTCATATTATGTGATGTGTGAAGGTAGTGATAAATGTTGAAGAAGAACGGCAGGTTTGTAAGGATCATTATATTTGGCAATCGGTGCTGTCTACCTTCTCAGTAAATGATCCACCGGGGTATAATAATAAAAATATTTGTGAGCGATGAGTGGCAATAGGCCCATACTCTATTATAAAATAACTGATATTATAACATAAATGTTGGTAACAGCAGGAGTAGTACAATACTCTGCCTTAGAGGAAATGTAGATGTATAACTATTTTTGTAATTATCATAGAATATCTTGTCCAACAGCTAGGTACAAACAGTTTCCTATTGAGAAATGTCAAAATGAGTGTATATAATGAAGCGAGAAGCCGGCTCGCGAGTGGGTACGGTGGCCCACTCGATAGAAATCAGGTTCCGTTTGTTATTCTGGAGGCGGCGCGGCGCTGGCGGAAGCGTTCGCCCGCGCTTTCCATCCGCCAGGCCGTTTGCCCGCACTTTATTTGTTACGTTTTTTATTTATCGCGTCTCTCACAAACACATTTAGGTTGACCATTTAAAAATCGTGAGGCAATCTGCACACCTTTGAGTTACTCATAATGTTTTCTAAGGCGTGTGAATTTTGCCAAACCGCGCTTTGTCAGCGTGGCAGATCTGTATTCTTCTCATACCACGAGAAGACATGTGTCTAACAGTGGAACCATGAAATGGTGGATAATGATGATTATGATTTAAAAAATGACTGGCAAATGTGCTGAATTTATATTACTAGTATACGCATTAAAAATAATGGCTAAAAGTCCTTTTACATACCGAGAGCCCGAAGCATATACCACCAAGTTGCTCCAGTGTTCTAATAACAACTTCATTTAATTCTACTCGTATACGACTTGAATGAAATTAAAAATATTCTCACTTATAATTGCTTAAATATTTTAAATAAATCTGTTTTCCTGTACGGTCTCATTTTATCATAACTACATATTAGTATCTGAAAATGTTACGTTATCACTGAACTTCCTTCTCGAGTCCAATACGATTTAATACCGTATAAACATGTGTACGTATTCGTATGTTACGATAATACATTGTTATGATGAGACACTACTATATACCTACTTATAAGACGAGAACTGAACCAATTGACTGTTATAAAGTGTATATATTCGTACATATAATATATAATTGCGAATATTATAAAATATAACAATTTAGTTCGGTTACTTACCTAACAGCGATAAACGGTATTGTTTTGAATATTGTATATCTTTAGCGGGGTTTGTGAGCTGATAAGTGATACGTTTAATGGTTGTTTGTCTAAATTTACTACACAGCGTTGGTAGGAACGATCTGCGTTCGTTATGGATCGAAGTACGAAGCGGACGCGTACGAGCTATTGCCGGATGTCGGCCGCATATAAAGGAAGCTTGAATGAGAGAGTTACGGCTATCTGTACTTTGGCCACATATTCGCACTCTGTTTATACTGGCCACTCTTGTTTTTTTCATTATTGGATGCTCAGATTTTTTTTTGTTCTTGTGTTTGTAGAATGAATTAATTAATTAATGAGTAAGTGAATGAATGAATGAATGACTTAATAAAAAGTAAATGAATGTATGAATGGATTTTGTGCAGGTCATCTGAAGCTGAAGCTATCCCAGAGGTCAGCCGCGTATACGTTGATAGTCCCCAACGGATTTCTTATCAGAATGTCTCATATTACTTGTATTGTACTAACGTCTTAACTTAAGCACAACAGTACATTTAATAATCGAAACATTCTTAACACTAGATATATACCTACAATTTTGTTTGATCTACTTCCTAAATTTCCTTGTAGCTTATTAAATCGAATTACTGGACATAATGTCTTTTACCCATAGGTACTGAAGTTAATTAAGCACATTATACATATTATAATTTACAACGTGTGTACATGATATGTTAAATGTTATGTTGGGTGATGAAAATACAATTCATTTGAATATTCTAACGTTATGTTTCCTTAATGAAGAAATCATATAAAACAGCTCGTAAGTGGCATATTAAACGGCGATTCTCATAACATTTGGTATGTTCCCCGAAACCGTGAATATCCCTTCTTAGAAGCGCGCAATAAAAAAACGCGACGCGTCGCAAATTTTGACGGTAACATATTTGTTTCTCGCGCAAATTTCGACGCAATAGCAATAAACATATTCAAAAAGCGTATCGTTGAACAGGAAATATGAAAAAAAAACTAAATAAAAAGTGCCCATCCTTGCACACGGTCCTCGAATGGATTAACAACATCCGTTACGTTGGCAAATTGGTGTAATTCCTTTTTTGAATTTGACTTTTTAAAATGTTATTCACTTAACGGCCAGATGCAATGTTTTTAGCTAACATGAATGTTCAAAACGTAATTAATTATACATCTAAAAAGCTATATATGGAAAAATTACCATTTAATGTTGGACATAAATAAATTTGTAAGTCCGTGCAAAGGCCCATCGAAATATTATGCATGTTAAAACGTTATTTTATAAAACCGGTCCTAATTATATAATTCAATGATAATTATTTAATTTAAAGCAGTAGAACGTCATGTTATCTAAGTTATGATTTATAAAACTGTATGTAAAGTCTTACATTGTAATGTGAAAACATAGTCATAATGAACTGATTGATTACAAATTGCCGGGTCGCTTAGCCGAGTCCACTCGTACATTTGTAGAGACTTCTGTTTAACTGTATACACGTGCCGCTGCACAGATAAGCGTGTTCCTTATTCCAACGACGTGTAATATTTTTGAGTAACAACAAATACAACGCATAGAACACAATAAATTGTTATGAATAATCGTTTTAAAAATATAACTTCATTTTAACATGAATAAGACAATTAAAAGTATTGCTTAGTCATGTTACGATATGATGAACCTGAGCACTATAAGGAAATTAAATAATTCTTACTACATTTCCTCAAACACGGATAAAATTGGGCGAATTAACTAATGTTGTATTCTATATTATTCCTTATAGATACCATCTACCTATCTCACCGTTGTTTACTTTGATTTACAAAACGTGGTACCTACCAGGCGGGCTGGTGGATTCACACAGCGTTTAGCAATATTCGATATGTACGAGTATGCAGTGTTTAATCAATACATAAATAAGGCTATATTACACGAGTGATGCATATTGAATCGAGGGCATTACGTAAGAACAAAAGCTAGAATGAAGGATCACGTTGAATGAACGACGGGACCACTCGGCTCGGTCCATTCATGGCACGCACTCGCTGGTGACCTTACTAAGTCCATGTGGTTATTTAGCGACGGATATAGTAGGTAGTGGGCTGCGAGCGAATATTCGAGGACGTAATTGACACGATGAAACACATTCAACTTCGAGTCGTTTATCATGTATGAATGTGTTGATCTTTTTGATGTTATACAGTATTTAGTTGGCATTCAACTCTATTAAATTGTTAGACATGTACATTTGTAAACTGTAATGTATTTATTTTATATTAATATCATACATGTATCTATATCTGTGTTACGGTATATCTGTTATGCCATATTTAGTATAAGTTTAACTTCGCTTACACACAATTAAAGACTTGTGAATTTATTTATATTCAGCTTTCATATTTGGATACATAAATAAAAAAGTATATATGATATATCTACGTACATGTGTTTCTTGTTTGCCATTTTCTGATAGAAAATGTGTATAGGTTCATACGACTTGTCTCATATATAGCACGCAGTAATTAAACAAACCGGAGTACTATAGTGTATTTAGCTAGGTAGGCACAGACGTCTGGGGGCACCGAAACATATACGTGTCATCGTTTGAATGTTGATGGAGCGAGCGCTGAAGATTCTTCTCGTTTTAATTGAAGGCAATTACATAAATTCCACGTAGCGGTGAGGGCAGGCGCGGGTGGGAGAGGCGGTCGACCTTCCGTGAGGCCGCGAGTCCGAGCGCGACTCGCTCCGCTGTTGCCGCCGCGACTCCACAAGCCACGACGCGACACTTACGCCTGATATTGTAATACCGCCCTTATGGACACTATAAGATTACTTTACAACTTTTTATTGTGAAACCACACTTATTGGTGTTAAAATTTCCTTTATTATATAAACAAAACTTTTAGGAACAGATTTATTGGAATATTCAACAAACATATCCAGATTGTAGATTTCTTCTTGTTTCGTCCAGGGGATTTATTTTAGATGAACTAATTGCATTTTTCATAATAATATCTTAGGGTAAAAGAGCTTACGTATTTTGTTGATTATCTGTCTGAATAAACCATACATAAAGAAAATATTTTATTTATGTCTTAAAAATTGTACTTACGTACAAAGTATCAATAGAGCGGTGAGAAGCAAAAAGAAACAAATTGTATATTTTGTAGTTTCTTCCTAATTCTAAGTATAAAAATGCGAGTTCGTCGTAGGACTCGTAGGTCATACTAATTTGTACGAGTGTATTGTTAATCTATTATGCCTTTTTATATAATGACAACAAATAATTACGACTAAAATATCCGAACGCACATGTCCTAACGTAAATAAGAACTTAAAGTTACTTACATTTTTTAATATAATATTATGCAATATTTTGTTCCGCATTAGAAGTTAAATATTATGTTGTGTGAAAGGTAAATGGAAGCTTTTCCCTGTAGGTATTACTTGCTGAAATATAAAGCTATTGACATGCTTACAACTTTATGACAACATATCTATAAAAATAAATAGACGCAATCATTGCTTAAGCTTTTATTATATTGGATAAAACTGTATTTATTCATAGAATATTATTTAGCGTAATGAAAGGGAAATTTTGAATTTGTTCTGACTTTCACATTAATTTCGACACAATATACATATGTTTGATTTAAAGTTTAATTAATTTCTTAAGTGTTTACCTAACAAAAGTATGAAAATAAATTATAATTGACAAAATAACACAAAACAATACTCTGAGCGTACTTCAATATTCAAATGCTGTACATGCATGAATGCACGCTGCATATTTATAATATCATGAATAGTAATGAATTTTAGAACACCGAAAATAATAAAAACACGTTTCACTCATTCTAGTCGGTCCAACGTAGACGTAGAGTCGGCGTCCACGTTGGTTTTACCGTTCACATAATGGCCAAGCACAATTGACGGCCTTAATGATAGCGAATGGTAAAATTGAAATTGGACGAAAAAAACGATTGGAAACACTCCGAATGACGAACGGGTTCACGTATTTCAAATTCCGGAAAGGTTGACTTAAAGTGATTAGAAAATTCCGAAGGAATGACGTGTGCGTCCAGGATGTACCTACAATGTTCACTCAAAAAGCAAAAGTAGCGGAGAGCGAATGGAGCACGGTTTACAGTACGCAGTCGGGCCAATGACATCACTTTCCACCGTCAACACGGCTCAACTATCCGCACACGAACATTAAACTGACAACTCTATCGTCACCCTTTAAAGTTTAAAATCGTATACCAGAACTAAGCGATGTGTGGACACGAATATTTTTTCTGTTTCTTCTATCCATATACCAGTATCTTGGTTTCCACAAAACAAATTGTTGTTTGAATCGTAATGGCAGCGTGTTTGACACGTTAGGCCCTTGTACCGTGGAACCGAATCAATCATATAATCGATTTCTATTGTGATGCGCATTAGAGTAACATGTTCAAGAGTTATTTGACACGTGGAAAGTAATTCCTGGAAGTAAGTAGGAATATATCAGGAAAGTGTATATTATGCTCTGGCGGAGAAGTTTGCTTGATTTAATAGTTTTTGAGTATGATTTTTCTGGATGCGGCATATATTAACGGATGTATATCTGTGTAGGATTTATAGACTTCCACATCGCTTGACCAATCACCATGAAACTGCCATTTATGTGTGTTTTTCATGTGGAACTTTTTTTATGCTATCCATTTTGTTTTTATTCCCCACTAGATGGTTCTTCAGTTCATCATCTTCAATACCGTTAAAATAATCGTCACAAAAATTAATTAATATGGGTATTTGGCTATTGAGAATATTTTCGATTATACGACTCATAAATTAGTCAGTAGCGACAAAATTAATAACATAATCATTGCTAATTAATATTTGGCTACTATTTTCGCGCTACGTTTGTCACGTTCTGTTCGTTGTAATAAAAATTCATTATCTATCGGTTAAGTGAAGAAGCTAGTTAACGACCCATCAACCGCCAACTTATAAATTTCAGTAACCGCTTTATGCTTTAAGACTGCAACTTTAATTGTGGAGCCATCAACCGAAGTTTAAGTAGACGGTATGTCTGTAGCTCTAATATTATAAAACAATCAAGATATAATTTACAATATAACATAAAATTAATGAAAGCTAATAATTAAAACGGATTGTCGCTAATTAAAGATAATGATAATATATTTAAGTGTTTAAACGATAAATAGTTATGAGGAATTTAAATGATCGAAAAAATAACAGGTCGGATTCTCGAAAATTGTAGCGATCGACTGAGAATCGTGTATAGAGGAGTAGCGTTTCATGGCTAGCGGCGAGTAGTGTGATGAATGTTTTTTTGTTAATCTGCATGAATGTTTAATGACACGAATGGTGGTTGCAGGCGATTGGTAGCGCGGCCGTTTGACCCGTCTGGCCGGATCCGAGAATGTTGCTAATAATAACTGGTATGGAGGAACCGTGATTTACGGTATATCGCATCCGGACCACGTTAACGAAACTGTGTAGTTTCGTTATATGCCTTCAGCGTCCCGATCACGGTCATCACGGACATCGTGGTGAATAGTTTATAAACCTTAATTCTCTTGGGAATTATAGCGCCTTTATACCGTATGTCTGATATTAGTTTTTCATCGTCATAATCCCATTCTTGTTTTAAAAAGTATTATAATACTCGTATATTGGTTTATACCGTTATTAGGTAACTTAGGTTATAAATGTACGGGTTTGAATGTTTGGATTTTTACACCAGCCCAGAACTCAGCCTCTAGTTTGGATTATCATAAGTTCCTGTATAACAAACTATAAATTCCTGATACCCATAAGTTCCCGTAAATCTAACCGATAATTTGCCAACTATTCATTGACCATATAATGCAGACAAGGCGAAGTAAGAAACCCAAAGAAGGTACTATTTTTATTTACTAAATGTTTATTAAATTTTAATTTAAAGTAACGTATGCAAAAGATATTTTTCGGTTAGTACATTAAATTAGTAAAAAGCTGCTGTTTTGAAACTTATTCATACGAATGGTGACGCATTAACATTTTTCTATAGATGTCTATTAGGAGCAGGACGTACTAACGACTCTCTTTTCCTTAGTATGGGGATTCTTAAGCTGAGGTGATCCAATAAAAGCCTGACATCACTTTTATCTACCGCAAGGCGTCGTAGCCTCGCTTTATAATGTTATGACAATAATATTTACTAACAACAATTTACTATTAAAACATCAATCATTTATTATTAGAAGTAGGCAATAATGACTTGTTTTATTGATGTGTAGATTAAAAAGATCATGTAACATCGGGTGCCAATAACACATAGATACGATTGCGCAGATGTCATCGCGATGAATTTTGTACATTTAGTACACATTACTACCATATGTACTAGGCCTACGGCTTAGGTAAGCTAAGCGAGGCGCGGCGGCGACGCGGCTAGGTGCGGCGCCGTGGGCGAACGGGCATCGCCCACACGACGCCGGGCCGACCACGCGTCCACGCGAATTCCGAGCCCACCGCCATCTCGACCCACACCTGCACTAACCATTGCCACATTGGACCTCAGCACGGTAGGTACGCGCCACGTGAACGATACGGTAGGTTCTTGGAGATTTCAATACGAAAGAGAAAAGAACCTTGGGCCTAACGGTATCGCCAAGCAATATGTCACAAAGATGATAACGTTTTGACGAAACATTTCAAATACATAAATCTTATATGATTTAATTTTCTATTTAAACTAAAATAAGATATACGTATGTCTTAACTTTGAATATTGTAAGCGTAATGTACATATGTAATTATGTCATTGTACGGTATGTAAAAGCATCTATACTCTACCTAATTCAGTCATTACTAAGTATCTGTTCCAAGGCTTTTTTGTTTAAGGAAAATTTGTGACAAAAAAAGGAATGACCTTCGCAAGTTATTTGCAGAACTGATCAACAGTTGAATAGATGAGGCAAAGAAATATATTTCATGATTAACATTAAGATCGAGATACAATTACCTATAAAGAATTTTGAGATTCGACCGTAACTGCTTATTCAGTCCATAGATATATAGACTTGTTATTCAAGCTTACCTAACGTAACCTAACCTAACCTGAAATATTCGGTTACGACTTTAAAAATTTATCTACATCTAATTAACGGATACTCAATAAATTAAAAGTAATTGACTATACTATATAAAATCGATTGGACCAATCGCCTCACCAGCCAATTATAAAACATTTTTTTATATTCACGTATTCACGCCGTATCCGTATCGTTAGACGTGACGTGGCCTTGAAATACGCGCCGATATTCGTTGCTAACCAAAACCGAACGTCGCTCCACGCGCGCTTTCAACCGACACAGGACCGGTTGATAAAACAGTGATTTCTATTTAATTTCACCTAATCTATCATAACATCCGATCATCATTCTGACATCTTTTGCTCCTCAAGAAGTGATCTAATGTGAACGAGATCAGGTAAGGTTAGTTAGATAAATATTTCTGAAAATAAATAATCAATGTGTCTAATAATTTTTTGTCTCTTTTATTGAATACACAAATAGTACGTCTCTAATTCATGTAATGACACTAGGTACCGATACGTATGGCGGTGCCATTACTGCTGTGTATGAAGAAGAGAGTATTTTGAGTGAAGCATTAAAGAGATGTTTGTATAGCAAAATGGTAGGTCATTTGGTAATAAGCATTAGAAAACGTTAAATAGAGCATTCGACATTTTTATGTTGCAAATCTAATTTATAATAATTAAATAAAAAATATAAGTGTCAAAATATTCGTTCTGTATTTAATTTTCAATATTCTTAGCAACGCTCAATACAAAGCATTAAAAATGTACTATACTCGTAAATGCATTGTATGTATTAGATGTATTTTTTTATTCTATGTAAGGAACACAAGTTATGAAATAAAAATGTCGGTACAAGTTTACAGATTGGAGGCCTACAAGGATAACAAGTAAAATAATACACCTGCCTGTAAACCGCAGTTATTATACAGTGTATGTACACAGGTAGGGACCATTTGTTTATAACAGATTATATTTATTTAACAGCTAAATAAGAATACGAATTTAACAAGTTAAATGTAACGTTACTGATGTTAAAGGAATTGTAAAATCTAAAACAACCTCTTAGTTAACGTGGAAGTAACATTGGCCTTCCATAAGTCAAATTAATATGTATCTACATCGATTGTATCCGACAGTGACATATCATTACCTATCAAGTTTCATTCCATTAATTCATATTTTTTATTTTATAATATTTTAGGACTATTTCATGGTTTATTTGTGATCTAAATACATCCGTGTTGAGTAAAATGGCTGCCGATTCGAGCAAATTTACTTGTCCATACATTTGTCCTACAACTAAAAAAGAAGATAACCAACGTACTTATTTGGAGGCTGGAATGACAAGAGTCAATGATAATCCTTATGCATCTCCATACGTACCGGGTGTTATCCAACCCCCAGAACCCAAAGTATACCCGCCAGGTGCTCCTCCTAGATACCTTCCTCAGCCTACAGATACTACAAGTGGTGATATCCTCGGCATGGGCCCAATCGGACCTTGGGCGTCTGGTCATCTTGACTGGACTCCTCAGGCAGGAACTACTGGCGTCCGGCCCGTGGTCGACAAATACTCTATCACAAGATATTCTACTGGTGATTGGAGAAGGAACAATGAGTATACCCTAACTCCACGAGCAATAAATAAGGCAAAAGCCTTGGAAGCTAAAATTAAACAAGACATTCAAGATGCTTTTAATAATATGGACAATAAATTAAAAGATACGAACAATCACTTAGATAATCGAATTAAGGACTTGTCATATTGGAAAAAGGAAGTAGAGAAAACCCTACAAGCTATCACAGAAGAAATAGATACTTTAGACAAGGATAGGGCTAAATTAAAAGGAGCTTGCCGAATTTTGATGATGCCTGAAGCCATATCTCGAGAATGTTTGGAGTTGCGAACAAATCGATATGAACCTGACTTAGTTAGAGATGAAGCAGAACAGGAACTGGTAAAAGAAGTAGCAATTGTAGGAGAAATACGACGGGTATTTATGAACACATTAGCTAAAGTTGAAGAGCAAATGGCTATGAATAAAGCAGCTAAAGTAAGTTTGGAATTCGATTGGAGTGACAAAATGATGTCGTCCAAAGTGGACAAGCGCAATCTCAGTTTGACTCCTGAATCAAATCTGAATCTTTATCATCCTGGTGTAGCCCGTTGGCCAGAAAATGCTACAACTTTGGAATACTGGAAGCACTTTTGTTCGGAGAGCATAAGAAACTGTGAAGAAGTTAGGAATAAATCGGTTGAACTACGAGGTGATTTGATGACTAATATAATAAACGGAAGTCATGACATGAAGTTACAAGCTGATAGAACAAACGCTGCCTTAGCTGAAACCGTTGCTGTCACTGAGGAGCTCTGTGCGAAGTTGGAAGAGACTTTAAAGGACAATTTGCAAAAGACTGCTGATATTGAAAATTTGATTGATTATCTGAAGGACTCATTAAGAAAAATTGATGAGAGAGCAAAATTAGTGATGACAAGACTTCATGCAAGGAATTACGATCGTCCTGGAGTAGAAAATTGTAGAGATGATGCCCAATACGCTTTGATAGGTGAGTCCAAATTCATAAAGGAAACTGCAGATTCTTTGAATCACTACCTGAGACAGGCTGAGACGACACGATCCGAGCTAATGAAATATAGAGGAGAGCTCGAAAAGGACATAGCGTGTAAAAGAAAGAGCCTTAACATAGATCAAGACAGATGTAGTCGAGTCCGGGCTCATATGCCGACGCCCGCAGAATTTGCTGCTGGTTAAAATGTATTCGAAATGAAAGAAAGAAAATTTCATGTTAAAATAAACGTTTTAAATATTTACTTTTATTCCAATATTATTGAGAATACAGCACCTCACAATAAGGTTGAATGCATGCGAGGTGTGGCACCGTGATATATCATTCATGCTAAAGTACTCTAGAGCAGTGATAGCCTAGTGGTCAGCCCCTCCGGGAGTGTTGTGTTCAAATTCAGGGCGCGCACGTCTTTACAACAGTGCGCTTTAAATTTAAATATCTCTTGTTAACGGTGAAGGAAAACATCGCGAGGAAACTTACAACACAACCTAGGATTTAAAAAAAAATCTAAGATGTGTGAAGTCTGCCAACCCGCACTTGGCCAGCGTGGCAGACTATGGCATTAACCCTCTCAATATGAGAGGAGGCCCAGATTCTAACAGCGGAATTATGATGACTCGATTATTATTATTATTATTAAGGTATTCTAGTGATGTTGTCTTGGTAACTTCATTATAAAGGAGGTAGAAGTGTGACATTTATCCATGATTCGTTTGTAGTTCCACCATCACTTCTGCACCGAGTTAGATCGTTAGGCAACAGCGATTGCAATGTTGTGTTCCAGTTATAGGCATTAGATATCGTGACAATGCTAAAAACGTCTCTCGTTGCCAAGTTATCAAGTAGTAGCAAAACTTGTAACGATAGTAGGTATAGTCCGCACTGCATCTTTAGTACCATCCGGTACTAACCGCAGGTCTCAGCATTCTTATTTTTTATTGCTTGTAGGTCTATGTGTTACAGTAACCAAATTAAATAAGACAGTCTATATATCTCCTCTTCGCTACTTCTCTAACAAACAAGGAACAGTTAAATAAAAATGTCTTAGTAGGTACGGTTGCCTCAAGTGTTTTTGTAGTAGTAAAACTAACTAGAACTCTTATTAGTTGGTATCCAAAAATTTCTGTTACGATCTGTTCGCTCCAAACTGCACATTGACAACTACGATAGTGGTGTGCCCGCTTAGTTAACTCGTTTTCTGCTACGGTTCATAACTCTACGACTTATAGCTTACTACTACCTTACTGTGTTACAGCACTAGTAATAAAAAGTGGGTCAAGTGACCCAATACATATCGTTTTCTACGGTGAAACAATACAGATAGATTATAATACTAGAGCAGCAGTGAGAACCTGCCAGCTGAATGACCACTCACTTAAGAATCGGACCGTTTACAGCTCCAAAGACGATCGGATAACGACGCGATCGGGCACGACACGATGGACAATCGTGATCGCTTTTCTGAGTTCCAAATGTACAACAGGGAGTTGATCCAAATCCCGCATATAACTTTATCGACGATTTTAAATTATATTTGTTGTTGTTGTTATACCAGGTCCCTCATGGGGTAGGGCATTCTTGATTTGGGCACAACTCATATTATTTAATTAATATCGAAGTGCTTAATTCTAATTGTTAATATTAAAAACATTGTCATTTATCATTAGATTCGAATGAACCACTACCATAACAAAAAAAAACAATAATGTTTCATCTATTTTTTAAGTAACCTCACTAACATACAATACTAAGTCAACTTGAGATCGTAAGTGATCGCATCGCTACTTCTAAAGAATCGTAACTTTTGGGACATAGTAAGAGAATTAGTGTACATTCACATTTTACGTAACCAAAAATTATAAATAATTCTTCAGCAACCTGTCTGACAGCTGACTTGTAACAATTTAAATACAATTCGACGTAGATTGTTTCGCCTAATGAGAATATACCATCTGTTAAATAATAAACAAAACATGTTTCATCTACTTTTACATCTATGGATACATTTTTCCAATTAAAACTGTTATTATTTTATTTAAAACGTTATAATAAATAACGCATTTTATAATTACATTGTTTATACTGATAAGGAAGAAACTAAAGACTAGGAACGAAGTATTTTTGTTGTAAATTTGTAATATTTTACTTTATGAGTTTAGGATTCAAACATAAATGTATTAAAGTAACACTCATACAATTATTTTTGAAGTCGAACGAAGATTAGCATGCAGTAAGTACAAGCAATGTTATGTATTGGCTACGCATTATTTACACAATAACCGTAGGTAATCATACTGACGATATGGATTGACCACGTTAAATATATTTCACATAACATATATTTTATATAAAACATTTAGAAAATTACATATTCAAGCCAACAATATTTATTTATTTCAGGATCGCACACGAAATTTACACTTTACAGGATCTAAAACATTTACACATACTATGACTATTTTATTGCGATAGCTCCGTCCAGTAACTTTAAGACTTAAAGCGATAATTTATTTTATTAAGTCTATATCGGTTGTTTTAACAATCGATATTTACCTGTTTGTCACTTGTAAACTGAGTATGGTAACATTATAGCAGCACTTAGCTTTCACGAATAAAAATATGTGGTAAACAACACTTACTCAAAGTTATAGACATTAGATTAAATGTCGCTTGGTGTAACGGAGAATGAAAGTATCGTGTGGAAACCTGCACACCTTAGAAGCCTCACGAATGTGTGGTCTCTCCATGTGACG
The DNA here is from genome assembly GCA_018245595.1 of Microceris scylla. Classification (NCBI taxonomy): domain Eukaryota; kingdom Metazoa; phylum Arthropoda; class Insecta; order Lepidoptera; family Hesperiidae; genus Microceris; species Microceris scylla. The sequence goes on from DWDT01000138.1 coordinate 24,690, forward strand.
TCTGCCAATTCTGGCCAGCGCGGCACACTAAGGCCTTAATGTTTCTCGTTCTGAAAGGAGAGTCGTGTGCCACTGGTATATTAGATGGAACACCAAAAGGGATAATGTTGTTTGTACATAGTTAAATGCGCAGTTCGCTACATGCGAAGTATGTAAAACATACGTAATGTATCGCCAAGGACTCCGTCACGCATCTCGTGACCGCCGCTGGACATATGTATACTACCTACTAAGTGCATTTACACACTCAATTCGATCTTCTGTTTATATATGAAATATACGAGTATTCAGGTATGTTTTATATTAAAAAGGCATGACAAAGAAGCAGATGATCCATCTGGTGGTCACTGTCACCTATAGACATCTGCAACATGAATTTGTTGCCGGCCTTTTTATACTACATTTGAGGAGCTTCTTGCTATAGCGTTCCATAAATACCATGGAAAGAAGCTCATTCCCTAGCCCGCAAGTGCGCGGTAAGAAACTACGTTTGAAAGGTACGTTGAGGACTATTTGGAATATTAGTTGTTTCCGTTGGTCCACCGCTCCTAGAGAGTGTAAGAAAAAATATGATGAAAGCAGTAATGTCTGTCATTATGAGTAAAACGTCCATTAAGTGAATGTACATGTATCTTGTAATGAAATTTGCATTTATACTCTGTATAGATATGAAAATATATTTTGTTGAAGAATTCAACGAACCGAAAGGCTATAAAAAGCAGCCGGCATCTTTACACTTGTTAATAAATACCCGGCTCGGTCATGATCAATGAAACGACGCGTCCATTACAGCAATAGTCTGATTCCTGTCGTCAATTTAAAAATTGTCCGAAATTGTCAAATTTGCATCCGGTCTATGGCAATAGGTTAATGAACTTGGTGAGACGTAAAGCTAACCGGTGAAATATGGAAGTGTACTAAGCTCCTTTGCTCACCCGATCGCGGATAACAGGAGTGTTTTTTTTTAAGTTAAAAATTAACCAGAGAATTATAAAAAACTGACTGGCTGCGTCATGACTTATGATCAGATTTGGTGTAGGAGTCATTCATTAATACTATGGGAATACTACTCTACACCACGGTCCCTTTGATGTCACAAAAAATTTTTAAGTATTTTCAATCACATATGATATTTTATAGTCTTACCATGAACTTCTTTATAGTTCCTTATGTATCTAAACTGAATCTGTTGATTTACTTTGCTATAGGATATAATGCAACTTTAGTTTTGTTAATTGGCTAACAAATGATTAAGTATACAGGTAATATTGCGTGTTCTGTATAATAAAACCACATAATATGAAGCCTTAATTCAGTGACCATACATTGTAAAAACGAAATAAAATTAAATACCGAACATAAGGAACTTAGCATTATACGAAAACTACTATGTGTTTCTATGAGAGAGTATATATTCAAGTAGTTGTTTAGTCAGTAGTTGCGGAATTCCTGGTAGCGGGTAGTAATGATAGAGTATTCGCAGGGAATCTTGCCTTCATCGTACACAGTGCGTGCTCATTTAACTACCTGTTGCGATAAAACAAAACATGACAATGCAAGGCCCGTTAGCACCAGAACAATACAACGACGTTCCCACAAACTGTTTTTATTCCACTTCCAAAACGGTTGTACGGATTCTCATTGTGCTGACACCAGTTCTTCACTCTACCGACGTTCATTTACTGATTACCGTCGTACCGTTGTTTACAATCGGTCACTTACAAGTCAATTGACTGACTTTAGCAAGTCCGCTTTTAAAATAGTAAACGAAGTAAGACCATTAAATCATTCTACATTTAATGTTTACTCGACCATAAAGTCTTAGTCTGAACTCACAAGCATTGCAGGTAATCCAAACATTGAAACTCACCGTGCCAAACAGATAAGCTTATCTGTACAACGAGGTAACGCAGAATTACTATGCCTACGAAGTACGAACACTTCCGTGAGAAGGCAATAGGGATGTTGTTTTGTTTTTATTATCCTACATTTAATTAATTTCACTTTAACATCATAGATATCAACATAAAGTATAATTGTGTCTTTACATTGTAATGGTATCCATACTGTTATTCTTGCTTGATCAGCCATTTTGCCAATATCCCTTGGTACCCCAAAGTATAAAACTCAGATCTGATCAAAAAAGTCTGAACTCAGATCCCACCTTAGTTGTGTTTGATATTGGATTGGGGTGTATCAATATATGTAGATACTGCAATAGCCACTTAGTACTTTTATTATCAAGACTGAGGCATCAGAAATTAATGACTATTATCCTAAATTCTCATTGGTTACGAAAGTGATCATCAAATTCCTACTGGGGCTATCCTATTGGTGATACAAAA
>DWDT01000139.1:0-27023 GCA_018245595.1 Microceris scylla
TCGCACTTGCAACCAACACGACCAACGAGTCAGGTAGGCAGGCATTAAGAAAAAGTGTTGTTTAAATGCAACTGAATGTTGTTGAATTTATATTCGCCAATGTTATACTGATTACAGCATTGCAGATACAAAACAGCAACGACCTAGTTGGTGGTCTTGCTACAAAACGCCATAACGAAATTCAATTAATTTCATTTTTAATACATTTATTATTTTCGTTTCGCTAAAACAACACTTGGCAAACGTAACGTAGGACGCCCTCCAGCTAGGGGAGTGACGATAAACGCAAAGTGGCAGGCAGTGGTTGGATGCGAAGAGCTGAAAATCAGGTTCAGTGGCGGTCCATTGGAGAGGCCTATGTCCAGCAGTGGACGGGAATAAGCTGATGATGATGTTAATGATGATGAAACGAACACTTTTCTTCAATAAACTACCTGTAAGAACGCACCAAGAGACACTAAAAACATTGAGATTTTGCAACTTGGAACATAAGGGATATAGAGACTGGGAGAATATCAGTGTTATTAAGATTGTATGTCTATGTCTATGTCTATGTCTATGTCTATGTCTATGTCTATGTCTATGTCTATGTGGTTGGTTGTATTGCAGTTCGTTTCTTTTGATAATTGTACAACAATTACTTATTTTCTACATACAAAGTTTCCATTGTAATATAAATAAACAGTTAGATTGGACCACAATATCTTATAAACAAATATATGTACATAGTACATATCTTCACGCCAAGTTCCTTACGGGGTAGGCAGAGAGCACGGAGTAAATTAATAAATATCAAATCACATATACATATTATGATTTACACTAAGATGTTAAAATTAATAACTAATTAATGATTAAAACTAATATTAACCGAAACTACAGACCCGTCCTATCTACTGACTATATAACTGTATTAAATATACTAATTTATTTTTTGTTAATTACATTTCATTTTATTAATTACTGCTGTTGTCTACTGTTATAATGACCATTTTTTATATATATTTCCCTATAATTGTGTATTACCTGGCAATAATTACATAATTAGACGTGTTGATGACTGGAAGTGGTATGTTTCATGGTTGTAATTAACAATAAACGAAAACTCAAATAAATCCTCATTATGGAAACTAGGGGCTGTTATTTCCAGATAAAACCCAAGTGGAATTTTTCTGATAGCATCATACAAGTCCTGTGGACTTTGGACCGCATCGTTCTCCTTATCAAGTGGTCTCCTACGTATGAACCTGAACTCCTGACCCTAGGGAGGTTCTTACTATTTACACAATGTAGGTAGTCAAGAACAACCTTTGCTCCTGAACCTGAACTCCTCCAACAACCTGAACTCCTGACCCTAGGGAGATTCTTACTATTTACACAATATAGGTAGTCAAGAACAACCTTTGCGACCTTCAGCGAGTCATAGTATATTATTACATAGCAATGTAAGAATTATACTATGATAACATATAAACCCGTGAAACGGTAATGCTGCCGCTGGAGATGACGCCACCGCGTGAGTTTCCATCTCACACTGAAATAATAACGTTCGGATGACCTTATTTTCAAGGGGAAAGAAAATATCTCACGATCAAAATATACTGTATACATATGTTGCTGCGTTCGGACAGAAATAAAATTTTTCCATCCACAAAAGAAAAATGAGTTGAGAATATTATGTATGTATATGATTTCTTGTTCATTTGGTAAACATGCAAGTGTATAAGATCTGAAATTTAAAAATAAGCTAATATTTTCTTTTTATGCATAGGTACATATATCACGCCTGCAATCCCCGTAGAAGGAGGCAGAGGAGTGTAGTACACACCCATGTTTCACCAGTTTTTTATCAATTCCACTAGTTCGCTGGTTCAATGGTTAATATTGTGCCGAAGTTTACGGGTTCTATTCCCATCCAGCAGCAAATATTTGTCTGATGACCTGTGTCTGAGCGTAAAATAAAATATCTATATAAGTATTAACCAATATGTATGTAGTTACTCAGCCATCTGGTTACAATAACACAGGCTCTTTTCAAGCCTACTTTGGGAACAGATGTCCACATGTGAACACATCCCAAAATATTATTATTAATATACCAGAGTATAAACGATTTGTACCTCATATTCAAAAACATGGCAACATCCGCATATTTGTTTCTTTGTAGTCGTGAATAAAATAGTCTTTATCGTTTGATTTAGACGTAAAAGATAATTAATATATTCTACAAATCTATACTAATAATATAAAGCTAGTTATAATACAAAATGGTACTTTCATTACCAAAAATAATTTACTTCAGTAAACAAAACGTGACAATAGTCACCAACGGCAGATTTCAATGTTACAAAACAAATTACGTATCTCTTAAAAGCATTTCGACCATTAATACCGAAATCGTTAATTATTACTGTAAGTGTTAACATCCACTAAGTTGATGTGTTCTGTTACAATCATTCGTAATTTCGTATTCTTCCTCATTATACATTTGTGATTTAAATTTAAAACAAATTAATTATACATATATGTAGTACATTTAAAACTGTGTACGCACAAAATTATTGCGTTTGTTAAAATACCTTTGTGTTGCACACATTTATATAACTCTGTAATTGCGCATGTGTGTGTGTGTGCGTGCGTGCGTGTGCGTGTGTGCGCGTATTTGTGTGTATGTTTTTTATTAATCTTATATTTATTCATGTTATTAAGCTTGCTATCTATGGTTGTAGAAATATTTCACTACTTATCGCATTTTATATAATTTATGCAAAGGAAAAATAGTTCAGGCGAATAGCAAAGCCTGGTCAGATAATGGTTATCTTACTTGTAACTAAAAATAACTAACTACAATGGAAGATTAGCTTAAAATGATTAATATAATTATAAGTAAAATTGTTATATTGTGTGACAATCAACAATTATTTGTCATAGTGTGGACACTGTGGACCCAATTAGCACTGGGAAGAAAAGAGTACAGAAAATAAAAACATAAGTAGGTAACCTAAATCAGTAAGCTTATAATTCTTAAATGTATATTTTAATAAAGAAGCTTTTCGCAATCTGCTAATTTTGAAGATTTCAAAACTATAAACCGAAGTAATTTTGAACACGGTCAACTTTCCCATAGGTGACCGCTTGTTACCGTTTCTCACATTGAGCAGTCAATTTAATATTGTGATTCTCTTGAACTATAATATTGTGATTCTCTTAACTTGTCTATTTTCTCAAGGCTGGTTGGGAACCATTCATAGTCAACGAACCCCTACAAACCCAATCAGGGTTCCCCGGTTATGAAGAAACCAAGTGGCGGAGGAACGAAGGGACTTAGTTTGACGATACAGACATACCTATGTATGTCTGTACCGTCAAACCATGAATGTATGGTAAGGTATGAACCAATTTTACGTGAAGTTTAAAGCACTGTTTACTAAAACTAGAAGTATCATACACTTGTAGCAGTCCTTCCGACTGCTTGAAATATAAACTCTAGTCTGTGCCATGGACTGCAGCAATATTAAACTTTAATAAGTAGATGAAGCACGGCAGACCTGTAAGAAGAGTGATATTTGGCGTTCGGTGGTCTCTTCATACCCTGTAAATGACCAGACGTGACAATATAACAATAATAATAATGTGAAACAATCTTCGATGTCACTAAAGACCTCCAACTTCTACATAACAATCGTCCAGCAGTTGGACTTCCATTTTTTATCTGAGATCATGATCTCGCCTAATATTGGAGTGGAGCCGCTTTCCCTTGGCAATTGTTCAAACTATTTTGCGTTGCTCCAAGACGGTCCTCTGAAATTATTATAGATTTTAGTCATGAACGTTGTGTACTGACACACATATAAACAATAAATGGCAATGAATAATTAGACTAATAATTTCGAGAAATTCACACGCTTCTAATACCTATAATAAATTATTACGGAATTCTATAATTATAACAGCGCAAGTATCACTGGAATTCTTTCCGCATCCCTTGTATAGTAAAAAGCTATGCAATTACCAATATTTATATGTATATTTTAAAATGTATACTGTTCATCTGAATCTCAGTGGTCGTGTCTGGCTACAACATTCCTATTTCAAATCAGAGCATAGCGCCAAAAACACATGTTAAGAGGCCGACGTACACAGATTAGTGGGGTAATCTTAATTAGACTGTAACCCATTAGCGCCCCAACGCTGTTCTAATGTCGATAGCAAAGTATTTGCCGAAAGTCTTCCGACTCACCATAGATACAGATTGCTTTTTAGATAACAATAGAAACGCTTGTAAAAATTTGCTATTAGCATTCATTTGGAGTGACGATATACGCAAAGTGGCTGGCAGTGGTTAGATGCGAAGAGCTGAAGATCGAGCTAAGTGGCGTGCCATTGGAGGCTCTTATGTCCAGCAGAGGACGGGAATAGGCTGATGATGTATGTATGTATATATTCATTTTTACTTAGCCTGACCAAAAAGCAGGTGGGCCAGATTGGTAAATAGTTACCGTCGTCTATGCCGAAAGTAGGCCAATGCTTTACCGGCTTCGAAGGAGAGAACCAACGAAATATCAACCATACCCACTATTCTTTTTTTTTAACATTCTATGCGATCTTCAGAAGTAGCGAGAGCCTAGAGTATTTTAAATATCAGTATGACATTGCGGCTGCCTGAATTTCAAGACAGGGCTCGCAGTTTTATCTGCACAAAGTAATATATAAGTTCAAACTAAGACTACTCTTAGTACATGATCAAAATTCAACATGTTACACACACCACTGTATGTTTTCATTATCATTTAAATTTGGTGATGCTGTGGATTTGACTGTATCTTTTTGGAGCCGATTTTTCTTTTATTTATATTTTATTTGTAGATACGTATAAAATAATAAAATAAATATGAATTTTTGTTTTTTCGGTATTGTAGCGAAGTAATTACCTAATGATATCGTTTTTTCAAAAATACATTAATCACTTTCTTATTTATATGATAGGCGGATACTTATTGCAGTAATAAGTACCTACACTGGTATAAATGCCAAATATGAGATATATATCTCATAAGATATATAGTGTATAATATGCAATATAATAATAGGCAATAGCCCCAAACATTGTTATAAAATTTCAATGTTTTAATTTAGAGTTCAAATATTTAAAAACATACTTACATATGTACATATTTAACAGTCGGTCGTTAATATAACGACATCTTTAGATCATGTCCGTTGTAATGTCCCAAGAGTGTACGTCCCAAGTTGTAAGTAAGAATCGGGTCAAATTCCTGAACGATTCTATTTTTAGAAATATCCAATCACCAACATTCGGCCATCAAATGTATCTGATTTCTTTCGAAATCGCTTCACGCCGACCTTTCGGGAATAAGAAGTGACTATTGGAATTTCCGATATTTTATCTCATATCGTTTCTTCTTATTTATAGTAGGTACACACTATAATCTAAATGGAATCTGTGCGTTTATTGGAACGCAATGTTTAAAGACAATAAAGAAGCTGTTTGTTCAAAATAGAAGAACAAAAGAAATGTGTTTGTATTTTGCTGAATTTATAGAAAAATATAATGAAATATAAAAAAATTGTAAATATCATCAATCATTTTAATCTGAATTTTAAAAACATTATAGGGATACACAAATAGGGGTAAATTATTCATGTGTTTTTTCACATCATCTCTCTGGAATATCTCTTGATTGTCAAATTGTCAAACGACAGGGTTAAAAAAGAAAAAAAAAAGAAAAAAACACGATTAAACAGGCTTTCCAGAGACATGCTATTGTACAAACCCATTAATGGTCGTAAGGACGAAATACTTGAGGTGATGGCCATTTTTAATAATTCTTTCGATATCATTTTTTTAAATAACAACTGGCATACGTTTACTACAAAACTTACCTTAAAATGATCTTAATTTATTAATCTCTGCTCTTTATTAATCAATATTTGGTTTGAGAGCTCCGTATAAGCTACCGATGCAATGGTACTTACACATGCCTACTTGATTAAGAACTGTACATAACCCTCTATGTTCTAAGCATCTTTATATAAAATTACATTTATTCTTTTACGAAACAGGAACAACAATTATACAGTGTTTTACATTACATGTTACTTAGATACATTCAATGTAGTTATTAAAAGAAAACTACACTATTGGACAACGTTGTAATATACTGCAAGAAAAAAATATCATGTCTACTGTAGGATTCCTGAAACGCACTAACCGAACGTCCATCAAATAAGGTCCCGAACTTTCCATATTAAAAGTGTTTGTACAATAACTACATACATATCTGTGTTAATTATAGTTATTCCGATAATAGGTAGTTCATATTTTTAGAAATGTGATCAATTTGTTCGATTTAAATATATTGTAGCTATGATTATTGTGAAGTCTCATTCACAACAGGGCACATGTGGCGTGAAATCACTGACAAAACATTCTATACGTGATCTAATTATACGTTAGAAGTAGGGCTGCAAGCGTTGGCCGCGTGGATAACACAATAAAATATGTTTCGAGACTCAAATCTTATCTGCAATTGGGGTAATTGCACGGCCATTGAAATAATTTCAGTGTTTTTATTGTCGATGCTGTTTGAACTCAGTAACTTTACTAAATTATTTTTAATAGAAGTACCTACTCTAAAGCAAATATGATAACTCGACATTTATTTATTTTAAATATACCTTGCTACTAAGAGTCGTGTTAGCAAGCACTAAGTTGAGCTGACGAATATTTTCGACGAAATTAGACGGCTGCGAAGTGATTAAGTTGGTGCCTGGTGCTGCTCGGGAACAACCCTTAAGAGGGCGCACTCGGTGACCCCATAGCATGCGGATTGTTGGCGCATGGACACTTCTTTGAAGTGTATGGCATTTGAAAAAGGCACTATTAAAACATTTTTAAGAGTTTTTATTGTATTTTAATTCCTATACGTATCGTATTTTCATATTTGTTTAACTTTGTATATGTTGTTAATTCCTAAATGTATCATATTTCAAATTTAACAATTTTGTATATTAATTAATAAACCTACCGACGTACATTGTAAGTTTTCTATACCTCCAAAAGAATAGTTTTTTTATGTCATGCTCAAATATACATATGTCGTTAATACATTGAAATAATTGTATTGTTTCTCTTTCAGATAAATAAATATTGAGGGGTACGAAATGAAAACCTTGCTCAGGAGGTAACAACTTTCGCTACAATAATGTGTCCGAAGGTCAAAACAGATGTCAATAATCGATTTCAGAGCTTGGTTCGCTGTGTCCCGCTCTTCCCTGCCTTTAATGAAATGAATACGATATACTGAATCTCTAATGTAGACTCGTAATTAACGCCTTTTTGCTATGCGATTATATCCTTATGTTGCAAATTGCCATGAAATTATACATCCGGAACCGGTTCAATTTCAACACTTCGATATTGCTGTAATAAATAATCCCTCGGTAATGTAAAATCATCTTACACTGTCAAAGGATTAGCCTTATAAATGCGGACTAGTTATTGCGAGAGTCGTACATACTACGTGGCGCCCCCTAGTGCTTTAATACTTTGATGTATGACGGTACCTAGAGCTTAAGCTTTACGGTTCTTTTTATAACAGTTACAATCGATTCTCAAGGAATTGTTCAGTTGTAAATTCTCACGAGTATTACATTACTGATAACTATGACAAATGACAACCATTATTTACCCTGCAATGTAATTTCCTTCGATATTATACATTGTTAGGAGTTATACATGTGTTAAAAAACCTCTGGACCTAGGCCCAATTAGAAGCTTGCGCAATTTAAGAATTAAAAAAAATTATTCATATTTAAAAAATCTGTTAAGATATAAAACAATGACTAGCATTGCGATTCGCAACCTTAATTAAAATCGGAAATATCAGACCGGACAGTTACATTAACATTTATTTGCAAAGTGAAATTTATTGTATGTTTTAGCAAATAAGTTCTTGAATGGCATTCACATAATACCACTGACATGTACCACTGATTTTACAAATTTATAACGGATACATTTCAAATATCTTCAAAAGAAATATATTTTATACGCTATATGTATATAGGGAATTGGAGTAATCATTCCCTAAGGATAGCACGATTTAATTTATATCACCGCAGCAGGAGATCATGACAGCCACCCCCAGTTGGCTCCACTGAAGGGCAACCGTGTGATAATTTATTAAAAACAACATACAAATGAGCCTTCACACCGCTCTGCTCTATGAATAATTCGTTGGTATTTATAACTTACTCTGTCACCCAATGTCGAATAATACATTAACTCTTCAGATCCACTGAATAATATGTCCACCCACCAAATCGAAACATGTAGGTACATATAGGTGCTGCTGCCAAACGGCAGAACTACATGCCGCAGTGATTTGATGGTGTTTATTTTTTTTTTATTTAGCTTTATTTTATCTACGTAGGTCGCCCTCCAGCTAGACAGACTGCAAAATGTAAATGGCGTGTATTGTAACAAAATGTAAATGGCGTGTATTGCAAAAGTCTCTGTCCAGCAGTGCACGGGAATAGACTAATGATGATGATTAGCCTTGTAATCAGGCGGACAAGGCACCAAATGGAGAGTGGTCATCGACTACTAGGAACATTTTCAAGTCTACGAAGTAGGCAATACGTTGACGGATTTGAAGAATTGCTTTCTTTACGCTTTTTTTGGGGAAACTTCATGTTATGGCAATACGGAGAAACGTCAGAAGGAATCCCATTCGACATTACACGGTGAACCGAGCAAAGCACATGTAAATTAAATACAACAATTTTAATTCATTTTCTTCTAACACTAATCGAGCAAGTAATGTACCCATATTGGACTAAAATTTGGATGGTTCTAGAATACGTCTAGTTTTGAGGCTCTGTTAGAGCCCGTTGTTTGGGCGGTATGAAAATATTTTAATCACTTTATTGATTTAGCTGCGGTACTAGGAAAACAATGTCACCTTGACGTAGAGCGGCGGTCTCGCCGTATATTTCTGCCCGCGTTGGCGGCGCTCCAAAGAGAAGTAGGTCGAAACTCGCGCGCCGTTCTCACACATCCTCTCCAACAGATACATTTTCAAGAAGAACTCTATGAAATATCGCCAATATAGCATAATATCACCCCTGTATTTCCTAAGGGTGTAGGCAGTGAAGTATAGTACTCATACATTTGTCTTGTAATGTTATGTGTCCCATGAAACAGGCAATGAGCTTATAGATTTAGATCAACCACAAATCCGGACTCCGAGCTAGTAATGGAAATTTCGAATCAGAAAAACACAAAAATACTTTGTTCGACATGGAGATCGAACCCAGGGCCTCTGACTCGACAGCCGCGCTCTCGACCGACCATAAATCTAGACTCTGGGCTATCAATGGGAATTTCAAGTTAGAAAAATCCAATAATACTTTGCTCAACCGGGATGGAACCCAGGACCTCTGACTCGATAGCTGCGCTTTCGATTTCTAGACCTAGACTAAATATCCTCTAAAAATTTCAACGTGCAAATGCAATCCAAAATCTTATATCTTATTATTCTTTCGTTACATTGTAACAGGAATTACGCAAAGCAACTAAATGATTATTAACAACAATAATAATTTATTTCAAAAATAATTTGGGATTAAATACCTTAAAACAAAATCAAAAAAAAATTTTTGCTTCTATACAAAATATCTGTCAATCTCTTCCAGAATAAACGAGTTACAAAATGTAAAACAAACCAGTTAACGTTCATAAAATCGATCACTATAAATCTATCCCTTTGATAAAGACGCAAGATGTTTACAATGTATTTAATAAGAATATTTGCTTCGAATTAGTCCGTACAGAAACAAAGTGCCCCGTGTATAAGAATAACATAAGGCGAATGATGCCGACATCGACGCTTTTTTTAGCATTTCAATACGAACTGGTCAACAAATGTAACGCGTATATTTTCACTGCGCGTGTTTATTGCAAAAGCTCAGCCCGATCTGCCGCGCTTGGTTTCGAGAAATATTTGTAATGCTCAATTTTCTTTGTCTGAAAGACATAAACACGTATTTAGATACCATTATTTCATTACATTAGACAAATTGACAGCAAGCTGGAAGACCAGTTTTACACGTTAACACAATGGCAATATTGAGAGGTAGCTTCTTGCGCTATAATAAACATATTTTTTTTTATTAATAGACTTTATAGTACGCATACAGTGTGGTCCACGCTAGCCCATCATATAATAAAGAAGAACACACACACTTCATCATGTTACATTTATTTTAAAAAGAAATCCCATCTCTTATATCGAAGGCCAGACACACTAATAAATAAAGCCAATATAATAATAAATCCATGTGTTATGATGTAGCAATGTTATCGGGTGATTATTCATGCGAGCGAAACCATCACGTTCAATGTAGAAAATATATTCGTACAGTTTCCTATGTTAGCAACAGAACAAAATTAATTCGTGTGTATTTAAAAGTGGGAACGATCCACAGAACTCCGACAGGCAGCTATCGTTGTCCGAATACACCGCCCATATCTGTTAGATTAGGTATATGCGCTTGTAGTTAACAACAATGCGAACTTTCATCAAAGTTCCTTAGAATATAGTTGCAGCATTAAAGATCGCGGTAAAAGACATCACAGACGGACCTGTCGTGTATATTATTGTTATGCCATAATGTAGTTAATTGTGGCACACTACCACAGGCGGTAGCTACCTATAATAATATGTTTGCGTTCATTTCATGTACAATAATATGTATGGCTGTACCGTGATGTGTTACTATATCTGTTTAAATACATATTTTGAAGGTGTAATAAGCAGATTTATAATATAGCTGTGTAGGGTTACTATTGTAATGTAATATATTATCGTATGTCTTGCTATAATGTATGTTATAGCATCGTCTGTGACGACCTTAACTATTTGTTTGTGACAGAAACTAATGTTACACTATATCGGCGGCTGGACGGCGACAGATTGGGCCCTGCGCGAGTGGTTCCCTTGTCCAAAATTTAAAATAATTTACGTGTTTTTCACTTCACCCACATTCCGTGATTATTCTAGATGAGGGAACTAGGCAACGGGTCGTTTGTGGTCACTGCCTCCGCTAGTTACACTGACACATTTATTTTAATTGCTTGAAATGTCCCGAATTTTTGTTCTTAACATTTCTAGTTTCCATTAGTTTTTACTTGGAATTAGTTGCACTTAAATAAATCACATCGACAATAACTACGTTATTCTCTATATGTTTAGTCGTGCTTACTACCTGACTATTTTTTTATACTTTGTAAGTAGTCAGCTATTTAAGAGTAAGAATACCTGATGAAAGAATGAGGAAGCGTGTATATAATGTGACTGTTGATGGATGCCGAGAAAGACCAAGACTTACCTGTCTCGACGAAATAGGTCGAGTTCTGAGTGATGGGAGTTAAAACTCTCCGAGGCCGGTGTAATTGTAAGAAAATATTGATGAATGAGGAGGAAGCACGGTAAGTCTGTAAGGATTTGGCACTCCGTGCTTACTGTTACCTCGTGAGGGACGCCTTGAAGATATATGTATGTAGGTATGTATTTAGGACAGGACTGTGTATTCGGACTTTATTGTATTTAATCGCTTGACCATCAAAGCATAATATATCTCATCACTGTCATAAAATGACTTGATACGAAATGTTATATTTTCATGTTGTTTTTATTATACGAAATGTAATGACGTCGGTTGTGATAAAAAAGGACTTTAAAATATGACTGTTGACAGGAATATAAACAAGACTTTAAAATGAAAAATTAAAATTATGTACGCAATCAAAAATGAGTACTTGTTTATATTAAAAATTGTTATAATTACGTCGTGACGCCAAGTCTGTACCGAGGTAAACAGAGAGTACCAAGCTTCTCAATCCTAAATGTCCCTTCTACATTGACTAGTGACCTCCATTACACAAACGACAGCTTAGGAACCTTTAGATTTCTCTCCCAACTAGTACCTGAGCTAGGTGGTCTAGATAGATGAGTCTTGGTCTCGATCAGCAAATGAATCCATCAACATTTGCATTATATATCTGTTTCGTCGTTCTTTCATCTGCCATTCTTTCGACAATGTGTCCAAGCCAACAAAACTGCCGATATTAGGTACAAACTGCGACTATAATTTCAACGAAATACTAATAAATTATGATATTTAACGCAATCTCTTCACAAGGTAACAGCACTCCTGCAATCCCCGCAGGGATACACAGAACAGTGTAGTACTTCGATATTTCACCAATTACGTTTACATCTCACTATGAAATAGTTGGTGAGCCAGTACCCATACACCGGGCATAGATCCAGACTCCGGAGCTACTACTACTAGAAATTTCTACTAGAAAATGTACTTGAATCTATTTAGATTTCTATTAAAAATGCATTTCTGTTTACCATCACAATATTCCAAACGGAATACATTATATGTAATATAATAATATTATTTACATCATCATCATCATCATCATCATCAGCCTATCTCAGTCCACTTATGGACATAGGCCTCCCCCAATGAGCGCCATCGCGCCCTGTCCTCGGCTTGTCGCATCCAGCATCTTCCTGCAGCCTTTCTTAGATCGTCATCCCACCGGGCTGGAGGGCGTCCTACAATACATTATTTACATACAGCTTTAAATTATAATCCTTAAATATAAGATGCTAAAAGTGTAATTGTTTGCTACACATCATATTTTATGCATAGAAGCTTCGCCAGGCGCTAACTAGTTGTTGTTTTTAGACTTTTATTATAAATATTGGGCATCTGTTGCAACCATAAACCAAAAAAAAGTACCTACGCCATATCGTCTTTTAATTCGCACCTATCGTATTTGCAATAGCCTAAGAAAAATATTGTACCTATGCGCACCTCGAGCCTGAAATCAAGGGTGGAACATCTTTTAATCATAAACTGCAGAAAGTATCACATACAGCCAAGCTGGAAAATTAGATAGATATATAACTATAATTTTCAAGAGATATACATATATTTTCGTTTAAATCTCAAGTACAGTACACACATCATCTGGCTGCCTTATTCCACGGTTCCACATGGGCGTCACTTAAAGAGCGCGGTAGTGCATTTACATATAGGTCATTATTTTAGCACATAAGCTACACACTGGGCATTTGGGTTCCACACCGGCCAGGGCAATTAGCTATGCCTGGATAGACTGCGTCATACGGCAACCAGCCGGTCGACAGTGCTTCGTCTATTGTATAGTTCATATGGTAGAAACCCTCAAATCAATCTAATAAGTCTAATAAATTACTACCACTAATTATTTTTAGATCGAAACACAATAAATTTTACTTTCCTTACTTTAAGAAATCTTAGTTTTATTTAATCATAATTTTTATCATAAAATTAGGTGTGGTTAACTGTGGTAAAAATTAAGGTAAGTAGTAAAAATTAAATGTAGTTAACTGTGTAGTTAACTACATTTAACGCTTTTCACTTTTTCTGTACCTTTATAGCTATAAAATATCTTTTTACAGAACACGAAGAATCGATTTCCGAAAATGAGACTTTGGTCTGAACGAGATATACAATACGTAGTTTTCCTTTCGGTGTCCCCATCTAGCGGAAAACACCGGCAACATAAATTGGGTAGGGAAAGCATTGCCGATTAGTAAAATTAGTTTCGTCGTATCAATTTGTTTAAATTTAATATTTCGCCGGTAGATGGCACCAGCAAAGGAATAAATAACAATACAGTTCAGACAATGATCGGTCTAAATTTGTCTGTCTGCTCTAATTTATGTTTGATACAATAGGTTGCGAAGACAGATTGCTATTATTTTATTAAAAATTTTGTCAAAGTTTTTAATAAAAATAGTAGTGAAGTAGCTATATCACTCCCCTTCGAGGAACGTCAAGTCACTCCTATAGCGTGACGTTACATGTTACATTTCGATCAAAATTAAATTAGTACAATAATTTGTCAATATCAAATATTTACCAAATATTGAAAAAATCTTTATAAATGTTACGTATTTCACATCCGTGAAAATTCAACAAAAGGGTCGAATTCTGTCTCAAAAAAGTGGTTCAATCATACATATTATAATAACATTTCACGAAACCCGATTTAATAAAGCATTTCACCAGATTATTAATGTATGAAAATAAGTTTTCAATTTTAAAGGTCGGGACCGCTTTGTAAAGATGAGTATTGGGCTGCCATCTGTTGTCGACATGATAGAGTTGGATTATACTAAGGCATTGTGAAAACCCTCACGATCAGTTTTTTACGAATATTATTCATTCATTGTGCCAGAAAGCATAAAAGATGGCGGTTAAGTTTTCTTTTCCACGCCACAGTGATGTTACGTTAAAATATTATATGTACATACATATATCTTAACCTAACATCACAGTGGTGGAGGAGTGTAGTACCATACATATGGTATGAGTAGAATCATAGAAGTAACATAGTAATAGAAGATTTGGTGTAGTGACCGGGATGAATATTGTTAATGTTTATTTTAACGATTTAGCCAAATACAAAGGTGAATGAGTATCTATCTTTAATATGCAAGCAAGTCGACACAAAGATTGACGAACGAAGAAGTGTCCACAAACCACAAACGGAAATAATCGAGACACTGAAATAGAATTTCAAATGTCATACAATAATATGTACTTAAAAATCCAGTTGAACTAAATTTTTTACTGTCTCATTTCTTAATGACATCACGTTCTATATGCGCTTCTTCTATTTTGTTCTGCTAACGCTCCCGCGTAACTATCGCGTTGCTTTAACCAGTACCTTAATTTGAGATCCAAGCCATTCCCGATTAAGAAACATCTCACGAGATGGCACTGATCTAAAATGTTCCGCAAATATTTTGAGCGATCCAATAAGTTATTTTGAAAAGATATCTTTAAACAATAACATTGTTAGACAGCACCTACACAATAATATAAATAACCGTTACAAAATATGAAAATATATATACATGTATATGATAATAATGATCAAGAAGTATACATTTGGCAACGTCGCATTTTCACATTGAGTGACGGGCAAATCGATCAATGCGCCAAAGGTCTTAACCTCTTGTAGATCATTAATGAAAACCCATCCATAAAACAGATCAAGATCGCATCCGGGCATACGGTAACGGTGAGTTATTCCCAGCGCGCGGGTCGGCGGGGCGCGGCGGGGGCGGGGGCGCGCGGGCGCCGTGATCAGTGTGTCGGCGCGCGCCGCCGCCGCCATGGGCAACCAACACTCCACCTCACACGCTGTCCTCAAACCCAGGAAGAACGTCCACTGGAAGTCAGCAGGTGAATATTGACTCCAGCCATCATCCCACTCTTGCGCCGCTGCCACCCATCCTTGCGCATGCTCACTAACCGCCATCGTAAAACCCAATCTGTATGGCTATTTTTAAAAAGACCGCTCGCTGCGATTCTCGTAGCGTGGCACAACAAAACAAATCGTGACGGTCTGCGTTCATGTAACGATTATCACGCGTCTAATTTTGTAGGCAGTATAATGCCAAACTGCTCTTTACTGCTGAGACGCACATTTTATAAAACCCAAAGCAATTACCAGTTGAGGATGTTTGCTGTATTTCATTCAGGTCTTTTTTAATTTCAGGGCGACCAGGGGTGCCGGGAAAACCGGACATTATCCCAATTCTGTCCGAGGACGAGCCCAACGCTATAACATTGCGATGGGCACCTCCAGCGCACGATGGTGGTGCACCATTAAAAGGGTATCAGGTGGAGTGCAACAGACTGGGATCGCCAGATTGGATTCGTACTGCACCACCGGTAGTATTACGACCTGAGTTAGTGCTCTCCGGACTCGAACCTCCGCATCGTTATCAATTCCGGGTGGCTGCTGTAAATGTTGTGGGTCGGTCTGAATATAGTGAACTTTCCGATGTACTCACTGTTAGTTCAGATCGGAGTCTTCAAGAGGCGCCCGTGTTTCTTCAACACTTGGAAGATGTAACCGTACTAGAAAACGATAAAACGGAGTTTCGTGTAAGTTTCTCAGGCACGCCGCCCCCGACAATTGCATGGTTTAAAGACGACTACGAAATTTTTAGCAGCCGAAGAACAGCTATTACAACAAATGAATATTCCAGTGTTTTGATTTTTCATCAAACATTATCAAGTGATGAAGGCGAGATTAAATGTACTGCGACAAATCGAACTGGACATGCCGTTACCAAAGCACGATTAGCTTTAGAAGCTGCACCAAAACTAAGATATCCACGCCAATACGAAGATGGATTATTGTATGAAATAAATGAAACCGTGTTCCTCAAAACTACGATTGTGGGCAAACCGACACCGATCATTGAATGGCGACATGATGGGCAACCTATAATTGGAGATGGCCGTATAGAAATTACGAACACTCCTAAATTTTCAGTTTTGAAAATTCAATCTGCAAGGAGAACCGACCGCGGCGAATACCAGATACACGCCAAAAATAATATCGGGGAAGATACAGCTGCTTTCCTGGTCACTATAACAGCCCCTCCCGACCCTCCGAGAAACGTGTCAGTAACACGTCAAGTCGACAAGTCAGTCACACTAGACTGGGAGCCACCGGAAGACGACGGAGGCTGTCGAATTGGCAACTATGTCATTGAATACTATCGCAGTGGCTGGAATGTCTGGTTGAAAGCAACCACAAGTCGTAAGACAAACGTAACTCTTTTCGATCTAATAGAGGGAAGCGAGTATAGATTTCGTGTAAAAGCTGAGAGCCCTTACGGCATGAGCGCTCCAAGCATGGAATCTGCATCTGTTAAAATACCTGGCCGTAGTATTGATATGGAATTTTTGGAGGTAGAGTCGCGGATTATTAATGAAGTGCTAAAAAAAGAGGACAGCCAGGTATTAACAGTGTCACCAGCACCTCGACGAAAACGAATGTCTAGTTCCGCATCTGTGACATCTACACCGGAATTAGTGCCACCTGCGCCCGAGCCAACCCCGAAGCCTGCGACTAAGGCTGAAGCAAAGCCGGCCCCGCAACGTGTCGCACCAGTCTCACCCTCCCGTGACCATTCCGGCAGCAATGAGTTCATGTTAGTCCTATACCCTGATAATGCAAAGTCGGGCGATAAAGCTGGTTAGTATAACTTTTTTATTGACATTTTCATATTTGTAAATATAATGGGAAGATTTGTTGTCCTTTTAGAACACTAGTCAATATTTATGTTGATTGTTTCTACGTGTTTGTAACCATATTATAGTAAATCTTATTTAGTTGTATTATAATATTCAACACAAAAACGTGTAACAACTAAAGTACTTCTGAAAAACAAGCACTTGCTCTCAAAACCAACGATTTTGAAGAAGTCTTTTCAGTCATCTAAAATTATTTTCTATTCAACTGTGTGTATTTAAATGATTCACAAATGTAAACATTAACTGCCATATCTTATATGTGAATTGGAAGCAGGCTAAAAAAGATTTTGTAAACTCGACAGTTGTGAGCCGAAACATTAGTGGACGCATATTTGGCCTATAAATACGCGCTGCGGGTTCGTAGTATTATACTCGCGTGCTTAGCCGTAGCGCTAACCAAACATTATAAGCCATAAAAATTACTTTGAAAGCTAAAGCGAATTGTCTGACAAGCATTGGCGATTGTATTGCTTGAAGATAAATCAAACTTACTTACTTGAATTATTTTTAAAATGGCCTAATTTAACACTTAACATTTAACATTTTTTAAATGGTCGAAGAATCAGTTTTACTCATATTATTTATTGGCCACAAATATTATGTTTCTAAATTTTAAAGCATTAGCGAAGTTTACATTATAGTCCATAAATATAATATACTGCATTGTGTGTATACATACTGTATAATTTATATGCCTTTAAATTGTTAAATATTTTATTTAACTAGATAACTTATTTTCGCTTACCTGCCAGAAACTTTTACGTATTTCCTACAAACATTTCAAGGTATAATTTTATTTTTCAGAGAAAAGAAAATCGTTTCAACTCGACTTGGAAGATGCGTTGTCACCGCCGCCTATCTCATTATCAGCGCCGGAACTCAGTTCTCGTTGCGTCATGCCCTTTAAAGCGCTACGTAATGCTGTCAGTTCTACAGAGTTACTTCACGAGCAAGCTATGGCTCGCTTCTATAAAGCGGTAGCACTGAAAGAAGAACAATCAAAGCAAAAAATTGAAAAACCCACTAAGCCTGAGCAAAATCACATTCCGTACCACAACTCTGACCATAACGCGAATAACCGTCACGAAATTCGTATGTCCAAAGAAACTGTCGAGAAGGTAACTAAAACCTACGAAAACCTGTCGAAAACAAATTCCGTGGAAGATAAAAAAGATACTTCTGTACAACCTGTCCGTCAAGATTCACAAAATTCTGAAGGTAAATGGCATCATGGCTCATTTGATGAAGATTATACAGCTAGTACAGTGTCGACGGATGGAGAATACTCAGATGAAGGAAGTTTGAATGGCGATATAGATAGAGCAAGCCAGTATTCCAATGAAGAGGAAACATATAATCCTAGAGACAAAACTGCTCGTGCCTTATCACCAAACGAAATAATAGAAGAAGATGAAGATGAATCAGAGAGAGAGCCCCTTAAGCCTCTACGTTTACCCGATCCAAACTTCGTCCCAAAACCAATATTGAAACGTCGTGAAACATTAGAGCCAAATATAGAAGTGAGAACTGAGAAAACATCGTTAAAAAATGAAAATAAAAAGGATGACAAAACGACTATATTTAAGAAAATTACTAAAATGCCTGTTCAAAAACCTTTTGCATTCCCAAAAATTCTGAGCAAAAAGGATACTGTAAAAAGTAATAATAAAAATGTACAAAAAACAGAAGATAACGATGTTAATAAGGCAGAAAACATAGACGAGAAATTTGGAGATGAAGGAAAAACGGTTATTGACTATTATGGCAATATTGTCAAAGAATACGGCAGTCACAAGAAACCGGCCGTTCCACTTTACCTAAATACGGAAGATTTGAAAAATGTTGCTGAAAAACAACTATTAAATAAGACAGAAAAGCCTTTGGGAGAGAAGAAAAACACTGTAACAAAGAAAAAGATTGTCAAAAAACCTGAAAATAACGTCACTAAAAATAATGTAGCTCCAGCTAAGACTAAGCTAAAGAAATCAGCACCTGAAAATCAAGTCAAACCCAATATTAACAAGTCAAAACCTGGAAAAGATATGAATACTCCGTTACCGAAGGCCGAAGAAAAAAATAATAAACCACTAATGTCAAGCAAATCTATTGATAAAAGTCCACAAGAAACTCAAATAGTACTTAGAAAAGCCGAGCGAGCTACTATCGTTATCCCTATAGACTACCAAAAACTCGAACAAAGAGCTAAAAGGAACGTGCGATCTGCAATTGACTATGCCGTAGACATATGTTTATTGTTATTGGCTTTTTGGGTTTATTTTTTCAAGGATGAAAGATTAGCGATCCCGTTCTTAATACTTATTATTTATCGACAGTTACAAGAAACTCTCTTTTTAAATATTCCTGAATGGATAATGCGCCATACTCCTAGTTGGCTCAAGAAAAAAACTTCTTGACCAATTTTAAAAGACATATTGTGCGAAATTTGCTTGTTTTTGTGTATGTTGTATGTTGTGTGTGATATCATAATGTAATTCTTAAATATAATACAAACTTTGTGCTTAATGTATAATACATATATAAAATTCACTCTAAAATGTAAGAATATTTAAACTAGTAGGCAATGCCTGTTTAAGTTATCATTTTTGAAAACCTATTTTTACTAAATTAAAAGTGTTGATTAGATATGTTTGAATTTCGGTATGGAAAGAAATGTATAAGATATATATCCCAGTTTCGGATACCGCGTTCGGATTGTGATCCGTTTATGTCTTCCCGAACAGTCAAGGATCCTAAAGCATGTGCCACCAAAGACAAAGGTCTTGTTCTTGGAGTATATTATAACGAAAATGTCAAAGGGGAACCAGCTATATTCACTGA
Source organism: Microceris scylla (assembly GCA_018245595.1). Lineage (NCBI taxonomy): Eukaryota > Metazoa > Arthropoda > Insecta > Lepidoptera > Hesperiidae > Microceris > Microceris scylla. Next base: position 20,050 of record DWDT01000139.1, read on the forward strand.
AAACGCCCGCAAATATGATCAACAATGTAATGGAAAGCTATGGAGACAATTAAAATTGACACCAATTCCTAAACTCGGTGAATATAGAATATTTTATGACTTGGACGACTACTTTGGATACGTTGCCGTTGCAGGCCTTGGAACTGAGTGCTTGACTTTCAATTGTGCGGAACAATTGGACGAAAGTAAAGAAGCAATACGGATAGCTGCTGGAACCGCCACGAGAGCCCTCCAAAAATTTAAACCTTCTATAATTCATGTTGAATCTTTTGGTAACGCGGAAGCCGCAGCTGAAGGTGCTGAATTAGCATCATGGCTTTTCCAGGAATATAAACGTACATCAAACTATAACATAATTCCTAAGGCGCATGTTGTGCTTTACGACGATTGCGACTCTGCCAGTTGGAAAATAGGAAAACTTAAAGCCGAATCTCAAAATTTGGCACGATATCTACAAGAAATGCCAGCCAACATTTTAAACCCAACAAAATTTGCTAAAATCGCAGTTGAGCTTCTTTGCGAATTAGACGTAAACGTCGAAGTTAAAACACAAGGATGGGCAGCTAATCATGAAATGGGCGGATTTGTAGCGATTGGTAAATCTTCAGTTCAACCACCTCTCTACGTAGAAGTTAGTTACTACGGTGCAAAAGATACCTCAAGACCCATAGTATTAATTGGAAAGGGTGTAACTTTTGACAGTGGGAGTCTAGATTTAAAACCCTGTGACGAATTAAAACTAATGAAGGGTGATATGGCTGGCGCTGCATGCATTCTGGCAGTGACGAGAGCGGCAGCGATACTTAAACTGCCAATAAATATAAGAGGCATATTGCCACTTTGTGAATTGATGCCAAACGGAAATAGTCCAAAGTTCGGCGATGTAATTAACAGTGCTAACGGAAAATCAATCCATGTGAGATTGCCATCTCGAGAAGGGCGTCTTCTAATAGCTGATAGTCTAGTATATGCAAGAAATTATTGGCCTAAATTTATATTGGATGTGGGCACAATGTCAAAAGAATTAATAGACACTCTAGGCGGATCGGCGTGCGCCTGTTATACAAATTCTGAAGACCTTTTCTGTTACATGGAGTCAGCTAGTAGTCAAACAGGCGATAGGATCTGGCGTATGCCTCTGTGGAAATATTATGAAGAACGCGTTAAGGACACTGAAACAGCAGACGTAGCTAACACTGCGCGGAACCAGTACGGAGAATCTCCAAATTGTGCAGCATTTCTAAAGCAGTTCATTTGCGATACTAAATGGATTCATCTAGACACATACAACGTAGCTTACACTAAAGGATACGATTTTGCTTACTTGAACCGTGGAATGACTGGTCGACCTACACGAACTATTATCGAATTAATAAATCAGATGTTAATAAATGACAAATTGTAGCAGCGATGTACTTAATAGTGGAAATTCTAAAAATAATTTTGTGTCGTTAAGAAACATATTTTCGAAAGTCTCTTTATGTCTAATAAACCTTGAAATTATTGAGTATTTCATTTGATTGAGTATTTTAATATATTGAATATTACATGAAAGAAATTAAATGAAAACATTTTTACAAATATTCAATTAATTACGTTGGATCCTTGATTGTGAGATTTGGTAAATTTTATCAGAAATAAATCGTCATTTTCGAAAAAAATAATGCATCTAATGTTGATACTTATAGTAATCCCTTTATTGGTCACTAAAACTACATTTACACTAAACGTGTTTTGTATTAAAACGTAACAAAAACCTAATATCACGTCTGTAATCTCCGAAGAGGTAGGCAAAGGAGTGTAGTACCCTCCCACGTGGAGGTGGTGAGCCCATAGCCATACACTGGGCAAAGATCCAGGCACCGAGTCACTGCTAGAAATTCTAAATTAGAAAAATCCAGTAGTACCCAGGATCTGAACCAAAGACTTTCCGATCAGCAGTAGCGCTTGCTTGCAACTACTGAACCAACGAGGCATTCAATATTGATTTGCATTAAGTATGTTTATTGTTAGGGGACATATGTATTTATTAGGAACTTGGAAGGACTTGCGATCCGTAATTTCAAACTGAAAAATTCAAATTCAGCCAAAACTTCAACTGTAACCGAATATTTGGAGCATTTTGCCAATAACCGAAAAACATTTACGTCCACTGCTGGACATACGTAGGCCTCCCTTGAGAGGTCATGTCCGTAATCCTATACTGCACATGCGGTTGGAGATCGCAGAGCCTGGCTTCTTGCATCGCCGGCGCTGCAGCCCATAGATAGCCAAACTACGATTTTCCAGTGCCATAACTTTCAGTTTCACAAAAACTTAATTGTCCATTGAATACCCTTCATTATCATTGTTTAAATTTAGTTGACCGCTATTAAGTACCTACAAATTTGTTTGTATAAAAATTAATTTTCTTTTTGTATAATCGTCATTTCTTAAGACGTATGACGATTTTGAAATAACGCAATGTTTTTATTTCAATGCTTTAATAATTAATTATTACAATTAATTTTTTAACAATTTTTAATTCCTGTATCCCTGTATGAACAAATTCAACAAAAAACATGCACACATAATATGTAGCCCAATCTTTTAAGAATTGATATTACTCTTCGAATTTACATTCTTGTTTATTTTCAATGCTTCCCAAATTTTGAGTGCACTTCATGAACCGTTTCACAATGTCAGCGCATTCCAAACTCTCGTCACTTCGCGTGTCGTAGCAACGTAGAAGATCTTTTCTTTCAGAGTCACAAAAATCATTGTACACAGGCACTGTGTTCTCTAATGTAGTCACGATATTACTTAGCGCCCTCGTACAGTCGTAAAGTTCCTGATAATGATCTTGGATGAAACTAGCGATATTTTTAATCTCATCGGAATTATTAATATTAATTTCTTGAAAATCATCTGTTTTAAGTTCATTCTCTTGACCACAATAATTAGAAAAAAACATTAATATTAATACAATTTACTAATAAATAAAAATGTGTAAATCTGAGTGAATGTAAATCTATTTGGCTGATTATGAAAAGAAAAGACAAATTAAGTTCATAACTTTATTACGAGATTTGATAAAGGTATTAGAAATGGCACATAACATGAAAAAAAATTTGGCAACACAGAAAAAGTAATTTGGAATAATTATACCCCACTTAAATACAATTCTTAAAATATACATTAATATATTAAGTTTTCCTTAAAATAAGTCTCGAAAAATATACGAGATAGGAAGAAATATAAATATGTCTCCATACATATTCGATATAAATATCGAACCCAAAATAATTAATAGGAATGTTAGAATATGGCAACCCAGATTGAGTAACCATAGATAAATTAATAATTAAAAGTACCTAATTGCTAATGTTACTTTAAGAGCGTACTGATATATTCGTACTTCGTTTTTGTATCTAACCAAATTTCAGGACTCCATACAAACCAATTTATATGAACTTACTGAATATAGAATAAACTTCAGGACACAAGATATTTCATTAAATGCTAGTTTAAATTGATTATATGGCATATAGACTTACAAATACGGTTACAACAGCTAATTGTCTAAGTAATGACTGTAAGAATAATTTGTGATTACTGATAATCGTTTATTTCTCAAAGTATTAGAGCATTTGGAAGCCACCAAGTATCGAAAACAGTTGACTTTAGCGGCTGCTCTAATAAGAACGATTGTGTGCATAAATCACATAAAACCTTACTATAAGTGACCATGAATTCCTGTAGAAGAAATTCCACTTTATCTTATAATATTATCCTAAAGAGATTAAATCTTAAAAATTCAATAACCAAATGTTTTCGCCATCATTTGTCCGCATCAATTACATATTATACGCCATATTTATTTCAATATGTACTTCGAAACATTATAGAAAAATCCTACAATGATTACAAGTTCACATGTAACATTGTCTTACATGCTTGTCTATCTCCTGTCTAATTAGACAATTTATAAAACTTAACTACAAAAAATTAATACAAAAATTTAGACACATTTATCAGTGAAAAAAAAATAAGTCTATGACTAACAGTGAATATAGAAGTATACAATTTTTCAAATAAATCTATGGCACATAGAACACATCGCTGCTCTATAAAAAAGTTGACAAAAATATCATGGCGACTTATAAATAGAAGATAAATCTTTGGCAATATTATTAGTGCCATCTCAGTAATTCTTATAAGGGTTGTGGCGATACATCGGGACACGTGGTTTCCATTAAAAATCGGTTCGCACATATTCATTACCGGACTTGGAGCCGGGTATGTCGACGATGTCAGAGTCCTCAGTGTCGCTGATATAGCCGTCTTGGCCCGTGTAATGAGTGGGGTTGATTAAAAGCGGTGCCGCTGAGAAAGCAATGAGATTGCGCCTCGGGAATAACGATTTCCAGGTTTCACTATAACAAAGTTAAAGGTTAAAACACATTTTTACACCAACTACATAAATTTCAATCTGTAGTAACATTCATTTAGTGCACTCCCACGTTTCACCAGTTACTTTTACGTCCTACCACGGAATAGGTAGTGAGCCTATTGCCGTACACCGGGCACTTACTTTGACTAACTTTAACTTACTTTGGATGTTGGTTGAACATGATGGGTAAATATTCGTCGACGGGTAACATCTTGGAGAGCGGTTTGGAGGCGATCAGTTTCTGGGCACCTCGCAGCGTGATCATATAACCAAGGGTCCAGTACGAATACAAAGGTCTCGTGATGTGTTCCGTAACATACTGTTCCTCGCCGTCAAGGAGAATTTTACGGCCCAAATAACTGCAACAAAAATATACAATAGTAAACTCACAATAATAAGATAAAACAAAGATAATACAAAATAGTCAACTTCAAGGTTTAGCATGTCGGTTATTGACGTTCACAGATAAGTCATTCCAACTTTTGGAAGACCACTACAAATATTTTATTTTATATCCAACCCGTGTCCCCGACGTGGGGATTATAGGCAAAAGCCCCTCAGGGGATTTCTATGTACAAGAGTTACACAGGCTGATGATGTGATGTAAATATGTGAAGGAAAAAGTAAAAGATAATTATAGAAACGTAAATACTAACAATAGATCCCAATCGAGGCTATTCAGTTCCTGTTGTACTCGCTTAAACTTCCTGCGGAAGTTAGAGACGAAGTGGATGTCGTCTTCCAGGATCAATGTTATTGCGTAGCGTTTTTTCACGATCTGGATATATTAAAAATAGACATATAATTAGTCAACAAAACAAGATAGAGCATGAAATCAAATAAGTGTCAGTATATAGCTTACTCTCTCCCAAATTTTGTAGTGGCTTAAGAAACAGCCAACTTCACCAGCTTTCATTGGCCTAGAAATATAAAGAACGTTGGTAAAATATAAGAACAATGAATATTGCACTTAAACAAAGCTATAAAAAAAAATACTCTATATAAATTTACCTTCTGTGGTACGGATCCTCGTAATTGGGCATTAGTGTAATGGAAAGCTTGCTCAAATTGTTTAGTGCAATGTTTCTGAAATAAATGATATGATTGTATTTTAGCATTATTGTAAAGGTGATATAAATATAGGAAGGTCCATATGAAATTATTTAACAATTTGTACCTGCCGTCCACTGCCTTGAAGAGAGTCACATCCATGCCAAGCTCCTTGAAGCTCATTGCCATCAGATTCCTCCTCTCCTCCCGTCTCTCAAGGTTAATCATGAATATCTCACTCATACCATACTTTGATTTCTTTGGGTAGGTAACCCTTTTTTCAAAATGTTTAAGCAGAGGTATTTGAACTCCACGGCTGAGAGCTTCCAATTTAACATTTTTTAACTGCTCAAAGTCTTCTTTGAAATCTGTTTTCTCCTCCAGTGGTACAACCAAAAAACCATACAGAACGTCATTGCATACGAAAACGGATATACCTTAAAATGTACAAAAATGACAATTATTCCATATATGGCACTGAACCGAAATATAACAAGGAGAACAAAGAAGTACAGTTGTTATAATAAGACCGATTTTAAGTTTAAACTTACATGTGACGTAGGATTCGCTAACGGAACGTAAAGTTTAAACATGCAGAATATATAACATGCATTAAATGGATGTAAGTGTCCGAGATATACCATTTTGCATAGCATTGACAGCGAACGTTATGACGTCGTCGTGTGGGCCGTCGTACGATTTCAACTTCGCCGGATTGTACGTGAGCAGGTCGGAGTTCTTGTGGCGCAAGGATATTAACACCGCAGTGTGCACCATCGGCACATCGAAACAACCCTTGTCTTGACGAAGTAAAATTGGCTTGTAATCATCAGTCCGCTGATAGTAATATTGCTCAGTCATACCGCACCTATAAGTAAATTGCTCAGTCAAATAATATTGCTCAGTCATAGCGCACCTATAAGTAAGAGAAATTGCTCAGTCAAGTAATATTGCTTAGTCATACCGCACCTATAAGTAACAACACTAGGTCGTTTAATTAATTAATGACAAACTTATTTATTTAATATTTATTTTCATTGCTCAATGGTCATATGTGACGACTTGAAAGGTAAGTAAGTATCTTAACTACATTAAAGTATTTTTTTAATTAACTTTTCATTTCAGTTAAATTTTACCATGATGCTTGCTCAGACACTCGGACCATAAATGATAGAAAGTGACACGTATAATTTAAAAAAAAAAATACGAAAGTTGTCCATGTCTTACCAAAAGTTGGAATAGAGTCCGTCAGTCGAAAGCATGGGCGCCACAACAGTGAGATCTTTTCTGACAAGAGTCTTTAATGTTTCCGGATGTGTTATGAAAACGTCGGCATCAATCATCTGAAACATTACCACGTTATTTCGCTGTTACGTCTAAATGACTACCTATAAAACCAGTGGCGCAGAGGGGGCGGGAGGGGGGGGGGGGCTTCAAAGTCGACGATCAATTCTTTTAATTTTTTTTCGATCAGATCGGAAGCGGACACGTC
>DWDT01000140.1:0-26999 GCA_018245595.1 Microceris scylla
GGTCTCCTCTCATATTAAGAGGGTTAAGGCCATAGTCTGCCACGCTGGCCAAGTGCGGGTTGGCAGACTTCACACACTTTAGAAAATATTTTATTTTTTTTGGTAAAATGTATTCATACAATTGAATGTTTCTGACTGTTGTCATTTTATCGTTCTGATCGAATTTTTTATTCTTTCATTATTGGCACGACTCTTTTCTCACAATCGGCTATTTTATGTGTTTTAGTATTTAGTGTCACGTTGACTTAATAAAGATATAAATTCACATTAATTGGAAGGATTCGAAAACTTTTTAATTCTAAGTTATAATATGCGATATGGAACATTACGGATATTTTGTATTCTTTTTCCCTTTAAAAGAATTGTTGATGCGATTATTAGTATAAAAAAATTAATTATACCAAATAGAGATCTATAAAATTTTCCATATCTTAGCAGTAAAATATCCACAAGCTAGTTATACAACTCTATATATTTCAATGTAATATGTAGCGTCTATTATATTAATAACAAATGCTTGAAGCACTTAGTTGCGCTTCATTTTAACAAAGACTTGGGTGGCGAGAGTTTTAATATCGTTATAAAAACGTTCAATTTGTTAAAATTATGTATGAAAACCGTAAACTTATAATATACAAGTCATCATTTTATTGATTCAAAATGTTTTAATACAAGTTTAAATACATACGTTGTTTCTGGTTATGAACGCGTTACATGTCAAAGTATGGTATAAATGTGAAGAAATTGTAGTATAACTATTAATATTAAGCATAAAAAAGAATTACTTAATATTTAAAATTCTCGATAAATATAACGATCGACTAATCTATGCACTCCAGTTAATTTGAGTCAGATAAAGCCAACCGTAATTTACACCGGAGATATGATTTAATTCTAACGCCAAAGTCACATTATAATTATCACCTCGGGCGTTATTCGTACGATCGATAACGCGTACCGAACGATAATCAGTTTAATAAACATGAATTCGGTAGTTTATTTATCTTTTGCGAAATATTATACAGTCAACAAACATATCCTGTTCGATATGGTCAATATGATAGGATTTTTTTATATAATAGCATGCCTGTTTTTAGCCGAGGAGGTGGGCAGAGGAGTGTGATAGTCTCATGTTTAATATGTTGTTTATAAGTCCAATGGAATAGGGAATTGCCATAACCAGATATCAATCGAACTCTTTCACCTCTTGATCAGTAGTCGCGTTATCAACTACTAAATCAAGGGAACCAAGGTACTGAGCTAAGGTAGGTTAATACATAAGTGTAAATATTATTAAATTTAAAATAACAGTAAGGCACTGATCAAAAAGACGATAGATTATTAAGCAGATTTGTAGATTCTTATCAATCTGATTTTTCATTGAATTAATCCGTCAGATCATACGGACGTTTTGCAACGAATTGAACTGGAAACAAACGGGTCGACGACCGAATCTACGTGCACTATTAAAAATGTTACAAATAATCATTGCCACTAGTTCACAGTAAAATGGATTCTATTCCATTTAAATAAGGTATATGAGTAATGCAAGTGTAAGTGTAAGCAAAATTCCGTTTCATTAGTCGGCAGTTCGAAAGTTGCATTCGGAACGGATACACATCGTTTTAGTGTTGTTATTTTGATTAGATTTTGCCCCTACTAAAGTTTTTTTTTGCTGGAAATTAATCAATCGTTAATCAACAACTTGACCTTAGATTAAATTTAAATGGTATTTCCATTAATCGAACGGAATAGTTCTTACGATATTTTGTGTAATTATGATTCTTAAAAAGTATCTTGTATACGGTGATAGGAAAACGGATACAAGGTTAAAGTTTTTAGTAAAATATACCTGATTAATAATAAAGTATATAATATAAGAAGTATAATCCTTCACTAAGAGTTACGTAAAACAACAGCCATTTCTACGACAGCGCTACAAACAGTGAATGTGAATAGATTGTTCTTATAAATGAGAATCAGTGACATAGATACTGTCTCTTAGGCCAATTGTAAAGAAAAATGGAAAGTACTAATCATCGGTGATTGAAAAGAAATAGCAAGTAGAAGTATTCTATCCAAGTTGAAGACTTTAATGAGTATAACTCTCGTTGTTTTCATAGTATATTTTTATTAAAAGTAACTGTTATATAGTGTGATTAGTGGAGTCAACTATTGTAAAAGTGGTTCTATAATACTACGATTCATGTTTGATTAAATCATTAATTTGGCAACATTTTTATATAATTATGTCATAAACGGAATTTATACGTTAAGTGAAAGCATTTATTTTGAATTAATGCTTTATAACGGACTTTTACTATAGTTTCATTTATTTACGATAATAAATGTACACAGCTCAATTGACTCATGACCTGACATCACTCATATATTTAAGTATTATAAATGGCAGGTTTAATTATTACTGTAATTAAAGATATATTAGTACTGATAATAATATTAAATAACGACTGTTCAGAACCTTAAGTCATTGTACATATGTATATCTATATTGGTTATGTTTTAAGCATTCTTCTTTCTAACCGTTGCAATATTTTCAAATTATTTTCCAGTCAATTTTTATTGCAAAAGTCAAATGTATCTTATTTTAATCTGAACACCCGAATTACCTTTCTTACTGAGCTTTCATATATAACAATTTCATGTACAATTTTTATTATTACTCTGAGAATCTACCAGGGCGCATTTAACAGACAGCTCGCATCGAACTCACCTTGGGCTCGAATCGAGTGTCACTGGTAGAGGAGCCAACGCTGGTGCGTAACGCGGTGGCTTGGTCAAAGCTTATTTCATGCCCCATTGTGGCGACTTGTGAAAGCAATCGCTCTGCCCGAGTTTTTGTCGGAAATAATTACTGATGCCTATGTTCTAGATGCCGCTGCGCCGGCGGTCGGGTGCTTTGTACAAGTAAAAGTTGTGTCATTGCGTCTGCTTCATTAGTTCTGGGATTCCGATGGGGATATACTCGTATATTGTTACAGGTCATTGGCAAGTCCAGCCGAGTGCGTGTGTCGCCTTCCCTCCATCATTCGATGAAGATTGAAGTTTCATCCCCATCATTGGCACTTGTGGCGGTCCTCCCACAGTTCGAAATTGCACGCTCATTTTTACTGCGTACGTTTAAAATTTGTTATCGGAATCCATCTGGGGTTTTCGCAGAGCACTATGACATGGGGTTATTCAAGGAAAGCGCCAAAAAGCTCTTCTTCAAAGCCAGCAACGCATACGACACTCTTCAAGTGTTGCAAATATCCATATGCGACGGTGATCACTTACCATCAGTTGACCCGTTTTCTCAATTGCCAGGCTAAATGTAAATAAAAACTCAAAAACTATCCATCGGCTACCATCCTTTATAACATGGATCATCCATATTACGTTAAATGACGATACCATGTTACTACGTACTTTAGTCTTGTTCTCTCCACATCAGTTTGTAATTGCACATGGGCCTCTCATAAAGCCCGCCACTGAGTTCAATCTACCAACAGTAGGCACATTCCATTCTTTTCTTAACTCTTTAAGTTCAATATTAGATATGCCTGTTATAATCCCTGCCACCGAAAACAACTTGCAGGTTCTCATGTCATGTTGTTCTACTATGTTCTGGATTATTCAACACCACCAGTCTGTGAATATACCACGCTAAGTGTAAATAGAATTATGTAATATACTAACAAACTCGGTCTGTTCACATAAAAACTGCAACCTATTCCAAAATGTTAGCAAAAACGTGAAAATAGCTCAACTATAAAACTAATTAAATACAATTACGAATGGATTACGTGATTATTGCAGATACTTTTCAATTGCGTAACGAAACTGACCCCAAGTTCAATCGAACAGTGAAAAGAAGAAAAATCAATGGGTTGGCAGGATTATGAAATTCTCCAATGTACACAATAATCAATCTTGGGGGTTGGAGAGACCAAATTTAATTTATTTTTTAAACTTTTATTTATAAAGTAATGTAGTTTTTTATTTATTTTCAAAGCTATTTTGTTGAAGTAAAAATTTAAGTCACGTGTGGTCTACAAGATTAAACAATAATTGTTAGAGAGCACGAAAATAAAAGCAAGCTAATTTCTATCGAAGAAGCTAGGGCGTGACGGACGCAGTCAAGTGTAAACAGTGTGTTAATGTATCTTCTATCGATTATAAGATAAACATAAAATGGTAGGCTCGTCTGTCTGTCTATTGATCTATCAATTAAAGTATAATTAGGCTATTCACACGTCGAGATTGCTGGTGAATTACGACTGATGCAAACTGGTTCTAAAGGGTAGGGTAGGGTAGACACATCAAGGTTAGGCCACCGAGGTACGAATATTCGCACATGCCCTCTGCTGCAAGGCAGCATATTTGCTGTGATTGTTTACATTGTATTGTATTTCGCACTGATTAGACAATATAACTTTTTTCTATAACGTCAGGTCCCTTAATAGGTAGATAGAAATCACTGAGTGCCAAATGTCATGAGAAACCTGACGATGTCCTTCTGCATTTATTACCTTCTTGATCCACTACTATCCTACTACAGAACATTATACTTAATAACTTCATCATGAAGTATCAAATAAACTCTCGTAACATCAGACGATTCGATGGCACTAACTAGTATGCATGTAGTTAAAAAACCTACTTCTGACATCATTTCACGTCGATCAACGGCTGCCGATGAATAAGTCGGTGTGGCGTGAAGCAAAAAAGACTTCCAGCGGTCTCAATGCGACTCATTTTATGAATGAAATAAGATTTTTTTTTACCGGACCGCGTCAAATACGTGCTTTCCTTTCCCGGCCCTCTCGACGTGCATTCATTTTCGATGCCTCCTCAATTTCCATCGGAAATAAATCAAAAAATCTCCCCAAGCTATATTGAACTCTATATTGACTACGCTAAAGTCGATTTTCTCTTGAACTTTTAGGTTCAGAGGTGTGCGTACACCACAGTCTTCTTTAAGGAGTTGTGGACAAGTCTTGGTTCTGCATCTGTAAGAAATATCAGAACGCTCGGACGCAGATGTGGTTTGAGTAACGAGATTTCGTTTTATACAGGCTGATTTAATTTTGCTTCCATTTAGTTTACATCGCTTGCGATGCTGGGTGCAAAATTGTTTTTTCCGGTTGCAAAATACTTTCATTTGATATGGAATTGATGAATTATAGGTAAAACTCGAAATTTTTTATCAAATCCTGTGGTCAAAAGGGTGTTTTCTAAGTTTACCTCTGTTTTGTTCCTGGTTTGAGTCGGAGGAATAAACTGAATTAGTCTTCAGCCGTGTAGGAGAATATATGATTTATATATGTCATGAAGTATTAATATATCATTATTAAATAAAAAAATACCACAAACACTGTCATGTATAGAATTGTTCAATAAATAACTGCATTTATAAAAGAAACAAATTTTAACTTGATAAACGGTACTACACTATTTAACAAGAATTATGATTATAATTATCAGTATTGCCTATTTCATGTTCTCGATATTTCTACATATCACGTAACTCTACCCACATCATTTCTCCACCGCCCTGTATACATTTCACAGTGCAGTAGTCATAGGCACGCGGGGCAAAAACTGCGGCAGCTCGTGGGAAGTCAATTACACGATTAGAACCTCGAATAACGTTACGGTCACTGTAGTGTAACTACTTATGATCTCCTTTGACGCGATAGAACATTCTCGAAGAATTGCAGGAGTTAAATTTTATATGACCATGGCCTTAAAGCTCTCATTATGAGAAGAGACCCATATTCCAACAGTGGAATGATAAAAGGGTCGTAAATTATTATTATAAATTATTATTATTGTATAGTAACATCTCGCCTGTATTAGACCCTAGGGGTAAGCGGAGGAGTATTAATACTTCTATGTTTTGTCTAAAATCCAGGTACAAATCCATCTGTGTTAATTTTAGGAATTTGAAGTCACAAAAAATATGTAGTAATAACAATAATTTATTGCGTCACATATGGTGGTACATATTTGGCTGATATCAGCATACAAACGTCCAAAAGTCAAAATTTCAAGCTAATACACAATAATATTATACACACAAACTCAAATTCAAATACAAATTATTTTATTCATCATAAGGTATATACATACACTCAATGAAAGTCATATTTTAGTTATACTATCCCCCTTATAGTGTAAACACTAATATATTTACCCTTACATAGTCAATATGTTATTTCTACATTCATAACTACTATGTCCATGTACTCGTATCTCTGTCTTGGAGCCTTGTAACTCCCCTTCAATCAATATCTGACCTATTTGGTCAATATATGTAAGTCGTCTCCCTTGTCACCTGCATCAATATTCACATTAGACCTCGTTGGTCGTTATTGCAAGAGCTAGTCGCTAATCAAGAGGTCCTGGGTTCGTTTGCACTTTATTGTTAGTTCATATGTTAAAATCACATTAAAACTTATACCCAATCTTTAACCCTTAGCTTATTTATAAACAACGCAAAGCATCCTTACAAGTCTACTGTTAGGTAAATGTAAGCGGAGACCGACGAGGCAACGCGCGTGTTTTTGTAACAGAATCGCCGAGCGATGAAATAAGACAACAAAGGCCAGGTTTACATAAACGGCTAAACTTTCGAACGTCGACGTAACCGAGATCGCGAGTGGACGCTGTGCGGATCGATACGATCCATCGATCTGGACGCGTCGCGCCGTGCGTGCGCGCATACATTATGTTCGTGCATGCCTTATAGGGCCGGTTGCACTGTTCCCATTCTATTTTAATGGATGCAGGTGTAACGACACGAGTGCCTGGGAATTTTTTTTGAATTTATACATTTATTTACGGTTCACACACACCGTTCACCGTGTACACGGTAATTTCTTTGTATTAACGTATTGTAACGGCTTGTAGCGGCTGGGGGAGTTACAAGCCTCTGGAACCGACGCGCGGATATGAAGATATTGATGAATATGTAGACGCACAATGGTTCTGTAAGAATAGGCATATGTGGCGCTCGATGGTCTGGCTCTCTGTCTACCCAATAATTGAGATAACGTGAAGATCTAAATTGCTTATGATAAAATTTAACTACTACAAAAATACCGATAAGTTATATTAACTGATGTACCCGATCTATTTTTCAGTGGTTAAAGACCTTAACTAGTGAGTATATACATACATATTTTCACACCAAGTTCCTGACGGGGTAGGAAGTGAGTACTAAGTCATACATTTGAAGCCTACGCAAAACACGTTAAATAGAAATATTTGCACGTATTCGGATATAAATTTATCAAAATAAGTGTATATTGACAAATATACGTGTATGTATACCTGTATACGCATGTACTCGTAGTCTAGTCCTTACAATACCTACTAACTATGTGCAATATGGTATTAGATAACAGTACCTGTGTAGATTGTAACGAGATATTGTATAATTTATTAAATAAGTGTATAACGGGTCTCTGCATTTTATTAGCTTCCTTCTGATATCTCTTTGAGGTTAATTAACAAGAGCATCATCTCGTAAGATTTCCACCACTACAATTTGTTTGACAAGATTCTCTTGCCAAAGGACTATCAATCAGTGAGCGGAATTCACGAATTCACGAATCACATACATATTGTCCAGATCGTGTCGGGTCTTTCACGGAATAGGTAGAGAACACGGAACATAATTAGCGTTAAACCAGATAATTTAGTCGAGGCCCGGTTAAGCGGTGCAACCGGGCCCGCTCCGTTCAGAAACCCGATAGGCATCCCGCAATGGGATCGTTAGTTAGTGCAACGCGAAAGCTATTGCGAGTATTTTGCTTGAAATTAACAATTATGGGCCTACACTACATTTGTATGTTCAAGGGGTGTTTCACTTAAGGATTAGTGCGAGCATTGAATACGTACCAAGTTTATTTGTGGCAATAATGATGATTTATTTTGAGAGAGAGTTCTAATGCTTGAGCCATGTTTTATATACAATGTATATACAATTGTATTCATTGTTAAGAATATGTTAGGATTAGGTGGTTAGGATTTACAATTTAGCCCATCACTTTAGGGCTCGTAGATTAAAATTTTGACGTATGTCTCACTCTTTGCTATATAATGTAAGTTTTAGGATTAAATATCACTTGTAATTATTATTATCAAGGTTTGTAATTGTGTAGAAAAATGTCATTAGGAAACTTGTATGCTTAAATTTATCTCATGTGCGGGATGTCTGCTAAGCCCGCACAGCCTGTGTGGCAGATTTAACCGACCCTATACTGAGAGAAAAGTAGAGTCCAACAGTGGCACGATAAAATAATGAATGATAAGGTATGACAAAAATTTATAATCATGGTAAGAATTTAAAAGAAAATGATAATCTGAATCTTAATTGAATTGAACTTAATTAGATGAAGTATTAATTATTATACATCTATAAAGTAAACAATAAATTGAAATGCATTTTAATGTAAATATTTATCTTAATAATTAACAAATGAAATTTGCGTCATCATACAAATCACATCTTATATTTCATTAACAGCCTGCAAGTTATGAATGTTTTCTGTTATATATAATATTAGAAGCGATTTAAATACCATATATTGATTTTTAAATTATTACAATATTATACTATAAGTTTTATTTGATTGCCCCATTAGGGGTCCGTTATGGGGCAATCAAATAAAACTTATACTGACCCAAAATATAAAAATAATAATATTCATTACGTATTAACATGAAAATTTTAAGCCCAGAATATACGGTAAAAACAAAGCAGTCCACAGTTCGGTACCCCTGTCCCAATGTCCGTTGTACACGAACTGGAACGCCTGTAACGGTAATCTAAGAGGAATTGTATGTAATAATGCGAAATGAACGCACGTGGATTTGCATATTGACTAGACAGCCCGCTGGGGCTCATATATGGCCCAGTGCTGGACACTATCCCTCAACCGTAGGGCATTTTTCAATTCCGCTGTTCTGGCTTAAGTAAGTAACTTCAGTGAAAAAATATTGCATCATCAGCCTGCTGTCCACTATTGGACGTAGGCTTCCCCTTAGTAGATTTCTCGTAATTCGGAAATTACAGGCGTGATATTAAGTTTTTCATAATTATCGTTAAACTTCTTATCGTTTAACTATTGGACTCGGGTGTCATCAGAATGACAAGCGCTAAAGTCATAGTACGTAACAGACAATGTCTCTTTGTCTTTGCTTAGAACTGTGATGTAAAATTTGTGACTTTTAGCGATACTTTTTTCATAATAATGATATTTAATAATTTCATATTTGCTCTATGTTTATTGTGTATGTTTTTAAAAGAACACGTGTTATTAAGGCCATAAAATGAAAAATACCTTAACGGAGGATCTGTATTAAACAAACATATTTACATACATATATTTACGATTCCTTTTTAGATTCCTTTGTTCATCAAATACCCGTATACTACTGTATTAATTGTTCCTATAAAATTTTTCTTTGAATTGTCCCAATATATAATACCATTGTTATTAAAAACCGGACAATTCCAGACACGCCGTACAACAATAGCACCAACCATCGAACCGCACTAGCACACACGAACCCGCGGTGGCATACCGGGATACTGGTAACAATTGTGCCCATATTCACAAATCACACAGCGGCTCACGTTCAATAACGATACCTATTTCGCATAAATAAGTGTAAACACATTCACTCCAAGACATTTAGATGGCGGAACGTGTAGTCGCAGCAAATGGTCCGCGCGGACATTCCCACAAGAACTCGAGCGCTCATTTAGGTACCACGTACGGACACGCGTGCGCGCCGCCAGCCATAGAGTTAGGACTGTTCATACTCTACCTTTGTATAATGTGTATAAAAATGGGTGTAAAATATATATGCTTTATTACAAGTACTCTACATTTGTTAAATGTATGTTAAAGAGGGTGTAAACAATTATGTGCAAAAAATGTGTATGTACCTACTCTATATATATATAAAGCGTATATTTGAGGAAATACTGATGAATGTATTTTATAAATTATTGTAAATTATATGATAAAGGACCGATAATTATTATAATAATTACAGTGTTGAAAATAAATAGCATTATAGGTAAATAAATATGTTTAGTTTTCATCAAATTATTTCTCCGAAATTTTTCGTTGAGGAAGGAAAAATGTTGCTTATACGCCATGGAAAGTATGGTCTAAAAGAATGGAAAAAAGATAAGGCTACAATATGATGTAGTTCAAAGCGTAAAGAAAAATTTGTCATATTGAATTTTAAATTTTAATCATTTTCAAATGTCATAAAAAGAGTGTGTTCGAATTAAATGAATAATTCAGTCGGCGTTATAATACGAAAGTTTGTTAATTTATTTAGGCGTTTATTTGGTTGAAGAATTTTATTTACACGTTTGTTTTGTCCCTTCTAATCGATTCCTAAACTGGCATCGATCTACAATAGATCCCTCTCCTGCCCCGGCGGCGCGCGAGCGCGCACGATTCAGATTAATCTATCGAAAATCGTTTTACAACATATTATTTATAGAGCGCATGCGCACCAATGATCATCAGTCCGTGTGCGTCTAGTGATGCGCCCGGACGCATTCCGCGCGCTTCGGCGGATTGTCGATGTTCATCTATCCACCGTCGATATCGATCTAGAGACATGCCAAGTATCTCACCGTGCGCACTGAGAAATGACTCTGCACATTGCTGATGATATGTGCGTTTTGACGACTGCTAGTTAGCGAACTCTGTATCATCTGTACCGTTATACAGTATAGAAGAGATTATATATCCATCCACCGTAAATAATGTAATTAATGATTCGAAATGTGCCTGTAACTGGCTATTTGTTTCGTTGTAAAAATGTCAATTATAACGATTATCTTTTTCACATAAGTAAAGTTGCAAATGGAAAGGATTATAACCTCATTTGTAGGATAGTTGATTCTCGCAGGGGATAATGAAAATGTTGAGGGAGCTTTAAAAATCTTGTAATACTACGTTTTTTGGGCTGCCTCATGTTTCGACTCATGTGAATTTGGATTCACGGTTAGACAGATAAGTCATGAATGGAAAAACACCACTTTTAAAAACGAAAGCATGGAATGTAGGAAAGCAAGTTAATCCCTAAAGAATCGATTATTTCGAAAGTACAAGACTTTTTAGAACATAGGTACGAGTCTGGCATATTTTGAGACACCAACCTTTACACATAAATTTGTCATTCCTCCCAGCGTACTTACTCGTAAAATGAATTTTACTGTGCTGAAACTGAATCTCCCAATACATATATTAATGTTGTTGCTATGTGCGTTATCATAAGTGTCATATACACCTATGTATTTGTGCGCCATTTTAGTTTTTATTCAAGTTATCAATATCAAAATTCATAAAAGTCACCCTAAAATTAAGACGTCGTCCCATCTTCTCGTTTAACCTTTAGGTGTAATGGAACTTCACCAGCGCTTGCAATCGGGCAGCCTATTTTAAAGACATTGAATATTTAAAAGACCTAATTGAAATGAGCGAGACACTTTGGAGTGTCGCCAGGATAATTATCTAGCTTCCGAGATGAGATTTAACGTACTACGGTTAAATGGTTGGGGTTTTTAATTATTTTTAGGGTCATCTAAACTTGTTCGTCTTGGCAATCTCAAATTGAACGGGGAATTCGAGGAGTTGTTTCCCTGGCATATTACGCTTATGGAGTTTGAGGGAAGTTTCAGTGATGGCGCAGATCATTGAATTACTCATCGGTCTGCGTATTGAAGCTCACTACTGCTTACTATTCTACCAGCAGCTCATCATTGCCATAAGTCCTATAATCGTTCCACTGTTGAAAAGGGGTCTCTACTCAGAAAGAGAAAGCTAAAAACCATAGTTTACCACCCTGTCCAAATGGAGTTGGAAGTCTAGTAACTATTAATCCTGAAACTGCGGGATGTTGGGATTACTGCATCTAGATCCATCAAAGTATCTTCGAATATCGCTTTAGATAGTATAGTCTCAGTATATTGGACTGTATAACATACGTATGATAACTTTTTCTGACCTCTCAAATACTGAACTCGAAACGATTTTATTCCCTCCCCTTCATTTTAAGAATAGGCTGATTTTATTATGGAACGTAATAGTCAATTATTAGTGATTCATCGATATCACAGAGCCCACCACTGTCCTCGTCGTGTGATGTCGAAGGTTGTTACCGGCTATTCCGACGCCGTGCGAACTCTTCCGGTATCGGACACGGCGACGGTAATGGACGCCCGCTCGTATTCCAATTCACAATAAAGTAAGACAATTGTTTAAGAAATCACGGCTAAAGTAAGGTAATGGTGTTCTTAATAGTCTTCTAAAACGTACATAGCCAGGTAAGTACAAATCCTCTAGCCAGAATTGATATCCTTGGTGTTGGTCTTTCTACCACAATAGTTGCGTGAACTTGCGTTTCGATATTGCTGGCATAAAATGGACATTTTTATTAACAATTATTTTTAATGGCAATTGATCAGATTATTAAATAAGTCAGATTTATTGCCATATGTTTGTTAGTTCACCACCATTATTAAAACATTACCTATCTAATGTCATCCATCTTTGTAGTAACATTCGTTAACAATTTTAAGATGCTTGAAATGGCTCAACATTTTGGAAACTATTCCAGCGGATAAATTACTTGTTGAACTATATAATAATATCTTTTCGCTTACAATCCAGTACTGCCTCTCTACTATGCAGTATACTCCTCCAAGCAAGTATTCTTCTTCTAATAATCTTCTACTAAATATAATTCTAGAGAAGATAGCACTAGAGGACAAATCATTCGTTCAAGTCTCAGACACTCACAGCGCGCTAGTTGAAGACATTGAAAAAATTCCCTTAGTGCAACTCTTGTTTGCAAAAAGCAATCTTGTTTCTTTTTCATTTTATCTCCCTCCAACATCAGGGTTCGGTTGTTAAAGTCAACATTAATATGGAAAATATTCTAATAATTCCAGTATTCCTCAAGTGTAGCGCCTTTACTATGTAGGAACATATAAAACTCCACTCGGTGTGCTAAGTTCAAATGGTTTTCGTAGTTAATTCAATTGCTCACGATGCATGTGTCTGGGCTCTTTCAGTTTGCTCCTCCTGAAAACTTCGCCAACACAGACTTTTCAAGCACCTTAAATGTACGTCTAGTATTTTATTGTTATACTAAATTTGATAATAATTATTAGTAACTGTGCTGCAGTCATCTAGTGTAATAAATGGACAAGTACACGAGTACTGTATGGTCTTAAATATTCATACAAGTTAGTACATCGTCATGCAGATCGTTATATTAAAAGCGCAGTTTTCGTATCAAAAATTCTCTTTACACTTTCTTAACTGGAAACTTTAAGCCCCATAAAACTTTTCAAGCGTGCTCCACATAAGTTTAACGTTCGCTCCAATACTATAGTGGAGCAAACTTCATTTTTCCACCATCAGTCAACATTCTGCACGCTTATTGTTGCTTGCATAAGGTCGAAAATCCACTAGGAAATAGTTTGACGAGTTTCAATGCGGTTGGCTTTTTATAAAGGCGTAAAATACAAGCCTGTTGCGAGAAATAGCAATAAACACTGGCGGGTGTGTACGGAACTTTATCTCCATGTGAACAGTACCGCCCGTGGCCCGCTTCCGTATGTTTATGCAATGTAAATATGAATTTAAGTACTTTCTACTGATATATTCCAGAAAGTGTGCCTTTATCTTGCACCCAGGGAAATTGATATACTTACATCGATTTCAGTAAGGTCTACAAAGAAAGCTAAGGGAATTGTCTGGTCTAAGCCTAACCTAGTAGCGACAGAATAACAAAGCTACCAATGGAAATAATAATAATAGATTCTTAGTGAGCTGGCGCAGCGCAATATCGAAAGATCTCGTTTATACTACAAAATGTTAATTAATGAACAAATAATGCTTTCTCTATATCTATTAACATAATATCTCGCCAGTATTTCCCTGAAGGGGTAGGCAGACGAGTATAGTACTCTCATTTATCATCTGTCATTTCATACGTCCTTTGGAATAAGAGCATATTGTCATACTTATTCTCTATGGACATTTTAGTATTATGTTTTATAAATTATTGTGTTAATTGTTATAAGTGGCTTTTTGTAATTCTAACAATAAATAAATCAGTCAATAATGAAATATTCTAACAATAGTTGTTTTTCTTTCAGGAGCAACTAAGCTCAAATACACTTATAAACATTTATTGTCTAACACTAACTGACTTAACTTGACTGTCTCTTTGATCGAGTAGCTGCAACTGCGACTGTCGATAGGGAGGTCCTGGGTTCAAATACTGGGGCGAGTACTATAGGATTTTCCTAAGTTAGGTTTTATAGAAGTGAATTGGATCTGTGCCCGGTGTATGGCAATAGGCTCACCACCTATTCCATGAAACGTAAACATAATCGGTGAAATGTGTGGCTTTACTACACTCCTCTAACTAACCCTTCGGAGATCATAGGCGGGAGCTACGTACAACACTAACTTTACGTTTCCCACTGTGTTGTTTTAAAACATTTCAACAATAAATACATATATACATATGCTTACATAAGAAATCAATGCCGTATTGAAAGTGGACACACGTTTGAGCAGCAACAAGTGAACTCACATTAAGCTGCGGCGCGATCGGTGGCGTTCGATAGCGATTCAAGTTGCAATAATGCTAATGCGCAACCGTGAAATGACAGCGATCGCAATTAGCGATAGCACTCGCCACAAGTGCGCCTGGCCCACGTAACAATATGTGCTAAGGGCGTGTACAGAATGCACGGACGATTGTGTCGTTCAATCAGTTACATATGACGTGTGTTACATATGATATGGACGATTGTTACAATTTGAAAATTTTAAATACAGGTAAGGTACCTATTTTTATTTTTATTTATTTTTAAATTAATTGCATTTATTTTGCTAAGAAATAAAATGTCCTTGGTCGATATGTCGTTTTTAATTTCAGTGAATGTCTAATTATCTTTGTAGACATTTACAGTCAGCAGAAAAAATATTTCTGCAATGTTTCGGATCTAATTTTTTAATTTGTTTTTAAGTTTCACTCAGTTTTTAAAACTGTTACATTTTGAGCTAACTAATGTTTATTACAATTGTCTCACATGGTTATTAGTCAATTATCAATTCAGAAGATATTACATACATTAAAATTATGTGTTAAGTTGGTACTTCAATCATTATCAGTTTTTTGGTAGAACTGGCCAGCTCACTGCCACTTCAGGTTATAATTTCCTTGACATTTATTTCTGACCAAATGATGGCTGGCAGTGGATGGATGTGAAGAGCTGAAGATCGAGCTCCGTGGCGTGCCATTGGAGAGGCCTATGTCCAGCAGTGGACGGGAATAGGCTGATGATGATGATGAATGCTATAAATACAAAACATATATATGTACATTAAATAAACTCAAGTATTTTATATCAATTGATAAACAAACGAAACGAACGAATATAACCAACAATTGAATCTTATTAGCGACGAAGTGAAAATTTCAAAATTCAATCTTTGTCTTGCGATCGCTAATTGGTACTCGTATTACGTTAAGTTCCTAAACAAATCGCGACTCGCAATCATAAATCTCAACTAACATTAATTCAAAACAAAGCAACTAGACTTATTACTTAGCTATCTGCCAGTAGTCGTAGAAGTATAACAGTGGAATGTACTAATACATTGTATTTATTTAGTTAATATCATGAAGCCGAGAAATTGATTGCGATGGTTGGTAGCAGAGCCATGAGACAGTCGGTAGCATTGGCACTATATTAACATATGAAATAATACAATTATTGATATAACATAACCTCACGACAATAATCCCCGAAGAGGTAAGCATCGGAGTGTTGTAGTACACTCCCACGTTTTAACCCCTTAACCAATGAGGCAATCAATATCAAATTACTGATATCATCCATTGCCAGACTTATTATGAAAAACTGTTGTTAAGATTATTGTTATTCTATTGTCACGTCCCTTACGGTGTGGGCAGAAAGCATCGAGTGTTAAATGTCGATATATTTACAGATCTGACGCGCTTCTTCAATATACTCTTCTCATATGTATATGTACAATTATTTCGGAGAATTGTGAGTTCGGGATTTTGTTAAAAAAGACCTGACCTTAACTCTTCCACTCGACCTCAGAACAAAATAGTGAGACATGGGTGAATGTTACTTGTAATTTTATTGTGATATATTTAGGGTCCCAATACCGCTTGTATTGGGTTTATAGTTTTGCATAGAAAATGTTCGCATAGTAGTTTTGCATAGAAAATGTTGTAATATTGGTAATGTTAACTGCTGTTAGGGTCCACAAGTACCACCTGTATATATAAATCAATAAGTTATCTATCAATACGATGTAATTGTAACCGTACGACAAAATAAATCACATAATTTTATTAACATAATGGTTGACAACGTAAAACTGTTAGATTGTTGGTCCCGGTATTATTTTATGTTATATGTTCCTTGGAATATTAAGGCTGCGACGTTAGATATACGCGGACGCGATTAGCGGTTATTTATGGGTCTATAAACGTAATGGATGTACTTGGAACTGATACCTGAATCACTATTAGTGTTCAAGGTTTCATCCTATCCATATGACCATTGAACGTTGATACATAGGTTGACTGGTAGAAAATGCCACTTGGCATTAGGTCCGCCTTTTGCTACCAAAAATAAAAGATAAATAAATAAATATTTCAAATATTTATTAATCACTCAAGAGATCGGATTCTAAATTTACCAAAGCTTTGAGGTTTTTGAGTATTTCAATACTGCGCCACTTAATCTTAATGTGTGTTGACAGTTGAATCTAAAACAAACATTAATATCGGTAACAATTATTCATTGTTCGTAATTTTAAATGGAAAAATAAAATAAATTACAAAAGAAAAAAGAATGATAGTAGTAAAATTGAAGTGTATTATAGTCAAGGTATTGTTAAGTCAAGGTATTATATATTAGTCATTATTAATATACCTACAATGACAAAAAGGCTACGTTGCAATTGTCACTGTTAAATCGGGATGTACTTTAACATGTACATGTATTAATCTGACAAAACCTGGTCCAATATTATTGTTACAACAAAATCCTACTAAACAATATCACTATTTTTATCAATAAGCCTTCACTTACATCAAAAGTATACCTTGCAGCCTTTCCGCACTCTATATATCATGCGTTGATAATTGCCCGCTCAGTCTATGCCGGGCTGGTGTCGTCGTTCGCTCTCCTATCCGAAGACCCCCTCGATACCTTCGTAATAAAGTACTAATTATATAATTCGCACCGTCTATCAATGAATCCTCGTCCGAATCAAATGTATGCCTTGCAGCCGCTCCGTACTCCATATATCATGCGTTGATAATTGTCGGCCCAGTCTACCCCGGGCCGGTGTCGTCGTTCGTTCTCCGATCAGATGATGCCCCCGGCAGAGTACGATTAATCTCACACACCGCTATCGAGAAACTATTAGCCACCTATTATTGTTATTCGGTTAGCTAATGACAGGTTCGATATCCTCTTGGACTACCGCGGTTATTTATCTTGGGAACGATTTATATGAGAACGATCGAATAATGATGTATTTTTGTGAATATTTTTGGGATGTCTATTTGCTACCATTTAGATGGATTTTTGGATGTTATTAGAGCGTATGTTATATTTTTTCAAATTGGTATAGGTTATGTAAGTTGGTGTTTTATCAGTTAGAAGAACTAGCGTAGAGTTTTAAGGAATAAATTTGGCGTTTCTCATGCATCGTAGCCATATGTATGTAGATATATTCTTTTAACTAAAATATGATGTAAATTGCATTTTAAAGGTGAAGACGGGTGTCTGCAAAATAATTAGGGGTTATCTGGATCATCACTCTCTGATGCAATACAGACAGGTGGCTGTCCAATCTAAAGCTTGACTCCAACTTATGTTGAAAGTCTTCGACGAGGTTTGACGCTAATTATAAAATACAAGACAAATCGGTAAGCTTACCTTCGGTACCTCGATCTCCCTTTGAAACCAGTAATGAACTTCATCATTCATCTAAAAGCCGATGTCGTCCCTGGAGCCGCATCAAAGAGTCGAGATGAAAGAAATATCTAGATTAAAGCAACCTCACAAGACATAAGACAAGACGTTTTTCTCCTTCATATTCCTTTTATAGCATAAGTATCAATTACATAAATGTAGGATTGATTTCAAAGAACATCACTTTAAGTAGAAATACACTTTAAAAGTTATATTCTATATGTTTTCACGCAATAAAACCCACTATAAATAATATTAGCGGGCAATTGACACGATGAGTCAATAAATCGAATGCTCCTGACAAAGCGCTTCAAATAGAAAAAGATAAACACGCCCCTGTTCCCGAATAAACGGCAATAAATCGGTGCCCTTGTGTCAACAGCGTATTAGTGAATATGGATGCACTGGTCTTACGTGACCTTCCACACCCTTTCCGACGACAGCATGAAAAGAACTCATGCAGGAAAAAGAAACAAGGTCACGGGTCTTGGTATATTGGACGCGTTAAGCCCTCAGATTTGTCGCGGCCAAATCACGCGAAAAATCCAACGATAAACGTCTATATCCGCTTTTCCCACATATTTTCGCGTTTCCCTCTCATGTGCTCACTTAACATGACGATGTTTGCCCTTTCTCCCCTAGCTCCTGTCGGCTGATAATAGAACGCAAACGAAATTTCACCTTATCCCCTTTTAATTCAGTCTATTTCGAAGTGAATACAACTTAAAAAAATGTGCTCTGTATTTTTGTTCCAAAAATGAACATGTTATTTCTGTTCACAGGACATTCGACTATACTCACGAAACCATAGAAGTTAGTTTGGGTTGGTAGTTAAAGTGGAGCTCTAGTATATTTTTATTGAAAAGGGGAAGCTCGGGTGACATTGTTACACAGTGTACTGCACATTATTGGGTGATTGAATGGTACACTCGCGGAGACAAGTTTGATAAGGTGCCCTCGCGTTGAGGATATCGTGGCTTGAGGAAAATTGAGTTTGATATGTTAAAGTTAACATGATAAATATCTTTATATACAACCGAGTTGTATGAGACAGTCTGTGAGTTCTAATATGGCTTATGTCGGTGTTGTTTTAAATACGAAATTCAAAAAACCTTTGATCAATAAACATGTTTATCTTCATCTTGAGATGTTCACTGCTGGACATAGGCCTGTCCTAATCGGCGCCATTCCTTCCGGTCCTAGGTCTTCCTAATCCAGCAGCTTCCCGCTGTCTTCTTCAGGTTGTCAGAGCGACCTACGCTGTTCCCATAAATATGTTACTGTGGCCGAGATCAGCCTGGAAGGCATCTTGATCATGGCTTAATATTTTGTTTGTGGTTGCGCTCGCCAACCATTGGTCTGTTAGCCAACCTCGCCAACCATTGTTTTCAATTAGCAGGTCAGTGCAAAAGCTGGTCCCATTTTATAATACAATTTTAAGTTTCAATCAATTACATTTTAACATTTTGATCAAACATTTATTATCCATAACATCCATATCATTATCATAATTATATGCAATTCGTTGTCATCTTACAGGTAGCTTTTTAATTCGATTACTGTGGAAAGACTCTGATTTTGATCAGAAAAATAATTATAACATTGATTGCTATTGCTATCTTAAAATTGTATGAACTGGGAACAAACAATTCTAAACGAACACACATAAATTTGGATACAAGTTGTATCGTAACTGATTGTTATCCTCAGATATACGCGATTAATTAATTCAATAAATGTATAACAAGATTCACAAAATCCATCAGGCAACATCCAACCATCATGTTCCTGTATTATATGCAACTTTCCAAACGTAATTCTATTCGATTATTTCGCGTGTAACAGTTTATTGTTACAAGAACAATTTAATTCGGAACAACGTCGACACATATCGCCGATGTTCCACCGAGGAACAAATTAACACTTTCCCACACCTTACCTGCAGGTACTTATGCTGTGATTGGCTCGTATGGCGTTGATATTAAGGAGTGCTTACACTTTCCTTACAATTCTGTTAACTTTCTCGGCTACTCAGTTTGATAATCATAAGTAAAATTCTTACATTAAAAGGTACTAAATAAAAATAAGCTTTTTGGAAATGTTTCACCCTAATCCAGGCAATATTGTATTATCTACAGCGTCTGCATTTAACAGGTATGTAAGTATAGGGATATTCGGCACTCTGTGATCTCTGCCTACCTCGTAAGGGATCTGGCGTGACAACATAGATAGATAGATAAATAGATAATCCGCATTTAATTGTTTTGTTTAATACTACATATACGAGTATATGTATATGTACTTTCTCACCATATATTTTTTATACGTCAGCATGTGCTAATTAGCATTAGAATGGCATAGAACGCTTCGAGCTTTCTAGGGTTACGGGCGACACTTCCACCCAGCAGTCGAATATTATCGTAGCATATTTCCCACAAGCCTTTAATAACATAAATTGATAATATTGTGTCCAAACAAATCTTTGAACATAGTCGTGTGTACAGTCTCTCTAACAACAGACTGTTAATTTCATATTTCGATTAAGAGTAACACGCAGAGTTAATGTGAACACGACGCCCCGCTGGCCCACTAGTGAACTTATTAGTACACTAATGTTACATTACATATCATACACGGAATACTTAAATATATAGCTATGTTACATTACGTTTATTTTTAAAGATTAAATTAAAGATTAAGGATTTTGCAGCGGACACATACATATCTTTCGTCTCGTCTACTTCGAAGTATTCATACATATTTATTTATAGAACGGCTGCATGGAAAAAGCTTTTCTACGATCCGTGTCCTTCAATTTATTACATAAAACTGTTATAGCATACATTAGTACCTATACATAACGTGTAATAAACAGCGCTTATAATATGGAAGGAAACTAAAAATGCCAATATTTTCGCGCTTAGCCCTTTTCAGAGTATGGTGTGCATTTCAAATTGAACACCATTGTAATGTACATTATGGACATGTTTTCTAACGTTTGCAAACTCATAATAAATATGCCAAGACATAGGTGTGCCTCCAGGCTATGCTTGTCCAATACTCAATTACAGTACCTTATTCCGGTGTCCTGATTTACAATGAGAGTACAATATGCTTCGGGCTGTGGACGGATATTATGGAGACCACTCGTGGAACGTGTTACTGTTTTGTTTCTGCGCTCACGTGACTCCATGCGCTCATGAGGCTCGATGCGCTCATGGGGCTCCATTCGCTCATATGTGACGTAACTGGTACGCGCAACAAAACACATTTAGGTATGCTATGCTATGAACTTGTCCTAGTCAAATTATCGACATTTCAATGATGAATTTAAGTATCCTTTAAGTAAAAAATACGTCAAATTAGAAGTATTACAAGTAAAATCTCATGACTGCAAGTAGGCGTATAAAGGCTATCACATTTTTTTTTGTCGAATCTCGTCTAGTGCTATCAATAGGTTTTTTTTTCTTTAAAAAAAATGCAATAAGATATTAAGTATATTTTTTATATAGCTATGTATCTACATATACATACTGACATATATAATACGAGTATAATAGTTATACGAGTGAGTACTACACTCCTATGCCTACCGCTCCGGGGAAATTCGGGCGTGATGTTATATTATTACATATATACGGCTACAAAAGGCATGTCGGCAACACTTCCATAGATTCAATCATCAGCGTACCATTCATTTTGTTTCCATTACACCTTGAATGAGAATGGCATTGTTGTGTATCAAATTAATTTAGATAATAT
This sequence comes from Microceris scylla, assembly GCA_018245595.1. Lineage (NCBI taxonomy): Eukaryota > Metazoa > Arthropoda > Insecta > Lepidoptera > Hesperiidae > Microceris > Microceris scylla. Next base: position 21,851 of record DWDT01000140.1, read on the forward strand.
AGAACACACGGTGTAACTGTATCGCGGGTTTCCATTAGACGCAATAACAAAGCCGGCGCGGAACGAAATGCCAAACCGCTTAGCATATCACTGCGTTTGAATCTAAGCTCGCGCGCACACTGCGCACTCGGCGCTGCGACTGCGTACGAGTAAAAAACCAATACTTTTTGATTGAAAGTAAAACCTTTATTAAAAACGTACATTTGTATATTAAATAAATCGTATGTTACTTTTACAAATGTTTGTGACTCAGCGCCAAAATTACATCCTCACATTTCTTTGAAAGCGCTAAAAATATTGGATTCTTCTACATCAATTAGTTTTTTGTCACACATACGAATTGTTTGCATATATCATTATGTTTTAATTGAACTGCCCAAGTATTGTGCTTCATGAATCGTCGTTGTGACCTTAAATTAATATAATTATGATAATACCATAGGATGACTGATGATAGGTATACATATATTACTAATCACAAGAAAATTAGTTGCAATATTTGTTGCTTTTCTGACTACAAAATTGCTTTATAAAACCCCAAACAATATAATATTCATCCGGCAACATTATAACAGCAGTCTCAGTGTTGCCATTCTGGACAGCACCTACCAACGTTCGGTCAAATCAAGCCACTAGTTCCAATAAAAAATTGAATTAACCTCTCGGAGTCTCGTATGCTACAAACCAAAGGTCACATCATTATAATCTGAGGACTACGTGACCGACCGGAATGGCGGCCATTGCTATCTCAGCGTTCGTAATTCGAAATTTCTATTCTCTTGTCGTAATAAAATCATGCGCGCACGCATGCGGACCGCGCTCCAAATTTAAATTGTTTGGCCGTTTTTTTTTCTTTTATAGCGACGGGATTACGAAACCTGTTAGATAGAAATTAACTGTTATACAATAATCGAACTGTTTTATATTCTGATATTGTAATTATTTGTAACTGATCTTTTTTGTTGTAACGAAATTACCATAGGAAAGAGTGTTTACAAAAGTATTAGAAAGGAAAAATATATTCGTATTTTAAACTTTGGTAATTAACATCATTAATTTGTATAGTGCTAACGCATCAATAGTGCTAACGTATACGACAGGTTTCTTTTTCATATTTTTAACATTTATTATTGAATTTTAAATACGTACCTCAGTTGTAGCTTACATATTAAGAGTCAAAAGTCTTGAGATAAATGCTTGATTTTAAACTTTTGATGTAGAACTCTCTAGAAGGACTCATAGCCAGAAATTCAGATATTGCACAACTATCTGTTTTGAAATTGACTGGGAACAAAATGTTAATATACGATAAACAGTTGGCTACATAAATTAATTCCCCACTTTTAGGTCGAGTTTAATTGTTGCTTAATTCAGATACAATCTCACGCGCGAGACTTACACATATCGGCGATCGGTACCTATTGCACTTCTAATTAGTATTACTAGATAGCAATTTGCACTTCGATTGTTACGACATCCACACCACTCGAATGTACCGTCGGAAAAAAAATTGTCGCAAAAATTCTTTTAGCAAACAAATTTTATAATTAAAGTCCGTTTCAACAAGACTCTGTCCAGCAGTGGACGTGGGTAGTTTGATGATAAAGTACTAAATTGGGAATAATATTCTCAGTTTCTTTTTGTATAGGCAGGTACGGTCAGAAAAATTTACACCTCGTAACATTTATGAAACGGTCTGTATTATTTCATTATCATTTTACGTGACGTTAATGAGTACCTAATGCAATTATTTACAATTTCGTAGTAATTTTAACATTTTTAGATTTTTGCTAATAATACAATACAAAATTAAACTTGGATTATAAAATTCAATATTATTATTATTCAAGTATTATAATAAAATTGTGAATGCCTCATTGGCCGAGTGGTTGTAAGCGCGACTTGTCAACGACAGGAGAAATACAAGAATTATGTTGTGTTATGTAATTATATATATATTATTTCATTGCGTGACACAAAGCTGTATTCGTACCGGCTTAACTCACATGCGGTTTTACGGGATGTCCCGACTACATTCGGACCTGTACGAAGCCCTTCCTCATGAGCTCCCGCCATTTGCATAGAGGTCATTTGTACACATGATGTATTTAAGATTCCTTAAAGTGGGTCAGATTAAAATAACCTTTTCATGAAAGTGTAAAACGATTCGAAATCTTGTAAAATTCAATCTAATTTGCTTATACGATAATCAAATATGAGCAATTTGAGACATCACCCATACCTATACAAAATTGCAAATAACTTGTAACAGGGAGTACCTCATAGCCGTGTGTGGTTGGTACTACGTATGAATATAATAAAAAGCGCTTTCTTCTAAAATTATTCAGCCGACCGTACACAATGTCAGCGATATTGTTACCACTTAACAGCTAATTAAGCGCAGTTGGAAACAATAGACTCAGATACAAGCAGTTCGGATTGCTAAGAAAATGGTTCAAGAGGTTGTGCTATAGGAATCACATATCTACATATAAAGTCCCTGGTAAAGTCTTGTATGAGTGTAATTCTATTATCTTGGTTCCTAATATTTTGAAACTTAGTTTCGATTTTTCTAATAAATTATATTACTAGTTGAAACCTAATTGTTCGGTTATTTTTATGATTATTACTTCTCTATTAAAACTTTTAAATCAAAACTGTTTCAGTTTAATCGTTGCATATGCGTCTCTTCTCAGAACGACAACTGCTAAGATCATAACATATGTACTATGTTGGGTATACTATGTTGGATTCCAAGTGAGAATGAGAAAGGCTTGAAAACCTTACACTTTATAAAGGAAAATATAACTTAACGTTACAGGATTCTTCCGTCTAATAATGGCTTCAGTACTACGATTTACCAATGTTGCAGATATAGTTTATTTACCTACTGACACTCTGTTAAATAGACACATAGAAAACAAACAATTCCTATACTACACAACCACATGATTAAAGCACAAAATGTATCAACTACATTTCCATACATTTATATGTAAACAAAGAAAAACAACAAATCTATATACACAAAGATGTTCAGCTAAGATATAATAAGAAAATAATGCGACCTATTTGCGGTGGAAACTTTATCTGAATCAAACTTAAAGGCACTGTTTCCTCCACTGCACTATTACAGATTATTGTATGCGCACAAAACGCTGCATTACCGCAATAATATGTTATTATTGTGCGACACAGGTTATCTGATCCGTATTATTTATCTGTGCCCGGTATGTGCATGACAATTTTATAGATTATTCAATGGCCATGCATAGAAATTTGCGAGTATACGCGCAAATTGCAGATAAATCCTATTTTAGGTGCGGGAAATTGCCCTTATGAAATACGTCCTGGGATACGTTGCGTAATAATAATATTCTGCATGAGTTTGACTATCTTATATGTTACTGTTTAGTATGTTTTAGGCTGTTTATAGTCACTTGTTATTATTATTAATATATTATTGTGTAGATGGACGAGATAAAGCTTAAAATTTTGTTATGAAACACCGACTGTTATGAGGGAAAATTCATTTATTTTTTTATTTTATCAAACAATTTTAGTCTGAACTTATCCATAAAATTGTTCCATGTACGTATGTTTTTAGTATTGTCACACGTCTTAACTACAAGTGAATTTTTGCTATCAATTTAACGTGTCAAACAGCCATAAAACCCACTTAATAGTAAATGTTTCTAATCGCCAAATATTATTCTTCTGACATTTAGGAATAGCGAGTGTTTTATCTGACAGTGTGGTGTACACTGTGTGACAATACCGGAGCGGCAATCTTTTGTCTCCGCTCACCGAACTGCTGCTTAAATTTATGGCTTTCCACATGTTCCCTTTGTGCCCTACAGCGGAGATCTAACCTAGCCTAGACCACTATTATAGTATGGATTGCATATTGAAATTAGTCAACCAATATATCAAAATTTAATATATTTTATTTATTCTTTCACATAAGATACTCACATTCTGACCCGTGTCCAACAGTGGGACGATAAAAGGGTCAAAAAAAACTTATTTAGCTACTCGGTAAGTAGGTTTCAGATGGTTACAGAACTTTTGATTGCCCCACACAAAGTCTCGCTTACAATTGATAGGGTTACTAAGACACTTATTCATGAGACAAAGCATCTGAAACAGCAGCATTGTTTAAATCTACAGGTAGGTTTTAACTCTTTGAATACAAGTCATCACACTTATTTTCGTTCACGGTAGGCCTCTTCCAAACGTCACGTTATCTGGTCCTATGTACATACATATATCAGATTCACCGATTCCTTGCGGCGCTGACCAGATCATAAATTTGTCTACTGTTGGCTCACTCTCCTTTCTACTCACTCTTTTTTCTAAATATTTGAAATTAATAGATAATACAGTGAAAATCTTTAGAAGACTACCGTAGATCAATATAACTGATACGGGTCGCCATATCGTGTCACTGTGAGAGTAGAGTCGCGAAGAAATATTACCGAACATACAAGCAAGGCATCGTGATGTTCGCTGCGACGTAATGACATCGTAAAATTTAAAGCACGATGCAGTATTAACATATATTATCAAGACATGTCAGTATATAACATGTATATTATGAATTGTATGACCAATATGTTATATGATATCGGATGAATATGAAGTCTATGGGTTGGTTCTTCTACAATGTCGCTAGTCAAACCTATCCTTGTATGAACCGTCATAGAGTTGGTACCCATGTTTTATTTGAAGACATATAACACGGTATACACGTAGATGGACGTTAGTGGAATTTATTATATAAATTAGACATAGATGGACGCTAGTGAGTATTCTTCAATTGTACTGAAGTCATCTGAACTATTGTTTGGTAAAAAATATTAGGTATATTTTAAAATAAAAATTATCTTAGATTTTCTAAATTCTATCTGCTAAATCAGTGTTCTAAAGTATACTTTGCTCCTTCACTTGTAAAAGGATATCTGCGATCTGCTGTACTCTAATGAATTCTAGATTCAGTCTTATGGTCGGTCAGTGCGACTTATTCTATTGAGTGCTAACTGTAAGTAGGTAAATTTCAAAACTTTATTATTACAGACTATGGCCTTAACCCTCTCAATATGAGAGGAGACCCGTATTCCAGCAGTGGAATTCTAATGGGTTGAAAAAA
>DWDT01000141.1:0-26926 GCA_018245595.1 Microceris scylla
CGTATTTGTATATTGGCGTAGCAACGCGCGCCGGATACAGCTAGTACTAAATATAAATATAGAAGATATGTAATAATAGAGTATTATATTACAAATGAAAAAGCACAAGAGACAATGAAATTCTAATAGGGATACTAAACATAACTAAACCACTAATAGTCTAATATCACAAAGCTTATAGCCAGAGACAGACTATCTGCTTTAATAATATCTTATTCTTTAATTATGAATAAATTAAATGATAATTATTAAACCAACATTAGGATTCATACAACTAGAACATTCTGGTAGTTTATTTTTGACATTGATTTCTTACGTTTTGTGTTTTTATTGAAGTATTCGGATCGAAACAATAAATTCTCAGATTCGTAAAATAAGAATAGACGATAAATTACCTGAAATACTCACAAACAGCTACTTCCAGAAACAAGAAAATATGGCGCAGACGCTATGAATTCCACCCCGATCGAATCAATAAAGCAAAGGTAGGGATGAGAAAAGGAATGGGGATGAACCACAAACAAGGTATAACTACTGTTTATGCTATCCGGTGATCGTATTTGAATGTTTAAAAATGATATGATGACGACGCACAACAGTGATAAAAACTATTCGAAAACGCAATAATAAACGAATTAATCAATACTAAAAGCTCACGTCCCTCCATATTATTACCATGATGTACAGTTTAAAATATTTTGCATGCAAACAGTTAGAAACAATTCCAGTAAATATTACCTTTGCAATAGGTAGGTTGGTAGTTGAATGAAGAATCTCTTCTAAAGAAACATTTTGGATATTTAAATCAAATATATGCTCCAATTGGTGCACAAATTTACAGCACTTCGTAATAAACGTTGTCTTACAACAATTATGTGAAAATATAGTAATTCAACGTGACATTACCAATCAAAGCACCGTATCAACCAAGACCAATGTAAATCTTTTTTCACGATCAATAACTTACTTTAACAATAGGCAACAGTATTTTGTTACTATGCCGATTAAAAATTTACCGTTTAACAAATAATGAATAAATTAATAATATTGTTATTCAATTATAATTTATTGATTGACTAACTTTTGGGGTAAAACATGGTATTTTATTATATTATTATAGAAATAACGCTTCAATAATAGCATGAGCATTTTATGTAGATCGAGTTAAAATGCTTCAAAAATTATCATAGAACGTTTTATTGAGACGTGAGTTATGAAAAACCTATTCAGGACATGTTAGTTTCATGCCATATTGTCATTAATAAGATCGTTGTAAGATTATGTGAATAAGTGTGTGATCTGTGTGGTAGTATAATGATCTATGCTATGATCTACGGATAAAACAACAAGTACCTACCTATTATAAATAGATGGCAGCTCTGTAGAAACGAATATGGCGAGTAGTGTGACGAAAAGTAATTGAAAATTGTGCAAAATAAATTGCTTTCTTTTGGTATACAAAGCTCTTGCGTGCAATTTAATAAATAAATAAAAAATGGCTGTAGTTCACCAGTAAGTATATATTTGATCTATGGGGTTAATTCAGGTAAAAAGTTACAACTACATATGTACATAATATTATATAGATTAATCAATAAATTCATGTTTTAAATTCTAGAGGGCGTCCGAAACTACGCATACCCAAAAGTAGGATGAGGCCTAAAATTTCTTGTTGTGATGATGAAACTGGAGAATTAGTTACATATCAAATAAATAATGAAACTGGAGAACCGTCAATCGAAAGCCATTTGCCACCGTCGGGCACAACAGGAAAAATAGCTACCAGATCAAACGAATTTTCAACCGAAACAGGCAAAATGAACAAGTATCAAGCTCTTAAAGCTCGGATCATAGAAGGTTCAAATGTTACAAGTTATAGAATGTTGTTATTAATACCAACTCTAATGATATTTCCAAGCTTTATTTGTGTTATGCTCTTTATACTTGAAATATACCTCCATGTCAGATGCCACAAGAAAAACAAGGAATTGACTGATCCTAATTTATATTATCGCAGTCCATTCCACGTAGTAACGAGCACTTTTTGTGGTGAATGTCGAGAATCTGACATGGCATCTAAGGTAGGTCAACTGCAGGATAAAAGACGTCACCACTATGATTATTTTAGAAGTATGGTAATATGATTGTGGTGATTTCTACAAGCATTCTGTAGTGTAAAATTGCAACGTTTGCAATAAAATGTCTACGGCAGGTCTATGTTTATGAATTTAAATAAAAAACAACTTGATCAGGATTGTTTATTAAATATAAGTATTCTGTGATATAGACTTGTAGATTTCATTTTTTTAAATGTTGTCATCTATATGTTGTTCTTTGAGTTACATATTATGAACTATTGGAAACGGTTAAATTATCAGACAGAACTGTGCCTTCAACACCAAACTGCAGTAGACATGATTGATGATTGATTCCTTTCAAATGATTTTAAGAGTACAACAATTCCCTGTTATTATAATTATACTCTCTTTCCATGAGGTGATTCAATAAAATTTCCATGTATGATCGGACTACTATGGTGCTGAAGAAATAATGATTTTTAAGGAAAATAATGATACATTAGACTACTTCTGAAATAATTTTAGTTAAACTTACATCTGTTGAAAGACACTACATACACATGAATTGAAAAACCAAAAAATATGAAACTACCCTTTGTAATGGAAAAAAAGTAATTGGTTAGTCTACTGGAAAAAGTTTTAACACTTTGTAGAGTAACACATCTCCAGCATTGGCATGTCAGTTCACATCTGTTTACTATATCAGTATAATCACGCAGAAGTGCACCATTGTATGAGTCTATACTTAGGAAGTTGTTTACCAGCGTTATTTCCTTAACATTTAATGGATGTTACATTTGATATTAACTGACTCAATTAAAACATTGAACATGCAGAAATTTGTGGCATATTTTGAATTGTCGTTAGTTTTCTTCAGAATGATCACAGTTTTCTTTTTTTCTAACACTTTCTATAATTTCTTATTATTGTTTGATCTTGATATTTTAAGTTGAGCTTTACTCAAAATATTTGTTTTTATAAATCTTAAAATTAGGAATTAGTATATAGTACAACAAAGATCTTTAATCAATCACTTGTACAGAGAAAGGTGAAAAATATGGTTATATGTCTGTGATATAATGGTTTTACACAATATCAGTTCAAATTGAATGATTTGTATTAAGCAATTGATCATGAAAATGTTTTGTGATAAATTGCTCAATATTTTGTTCTTTGCTTGTCTGTTTCCATATAACCTCTTTCAATATTAACATTGTAACGCTGTTAGCATTGTAGACAAAGTTACTCATTGTGGCATACCTTTTAAGTATTATGTTATTAACTCAATGCTATTCATAATTTTTTTTTGTATTATTGTTTGACTAATGCTAATATGCTGCAATATTAATGTTGTAATGTTATAGTATGGAACATAAAACATTGGTTGAACCTACTTTCTCGATGATTCCCAATATTGAGTAAATGGGTAATTCTGTTTGACTCATGCTCTAAGAGCAATTTTACTTTGTTAGTCACATTTACGAATTTAAGCATAATAATTAAGAGCTCACACACCCTAAAATCTCCCAACTGCAAGGTGACATAAACAAATTGATTCTCAGCGCTGTAAAGCATTTCTTTGCTTCATTTTATTTTATAATTATTTATCTTTTTGCTTCCATATTTTGTCTTATACTTTCAGTGTAATTTCTTTTATGAGTTGATAGTATATTATCTCATGTGTGAAAATGTGGTGCATAACTGTGTCTTATATTTTTAAACAACCAAGGGTCGTAAGACCAGCCTATAACATACATAAAGGTTTCTATTTTGTGTGGGAGTGAAGTAAACTTGTCTGCCTACCCTTGTAGGCATTACAGGTGTAATGTTACATTTGCGTTTTCTTTTTTTTGTATTTTCCATAATAGAATGAGTTTTAAACTCGGCAACCCTTTACGAATAGAATTAAAATTAGACTATGGTATTTTCTTTTAGGCATTGATTTTATGTACATGCTTAGGGTTTGGTTTTACATAGGGTCTTACATTGTACTGGTGTTGGAGTTTGGATTTTGTTAGCTTCTCTGAACTAATAAACTATAAATTAAATCTGTTTTGTTTAATTTATAATGTCAGCTTAGACTACAGTTTTCAATACAACACAACTGCAATAGGTTTGTAACTACAATGTTCTCAAATTTGCAAAAAAATCCCTCGACCAGTATTGCATCAAATAATTGCAATGAAGGCATTCACTTTGGCAGATTAGTATGTCATTAATTCTTAACATACCTTACAAGATTAGATATAGAGTCATAAAATATTCGCCAGTTAAGTGGCTTGTGGAGTGGGGAGTGCCAAATGGAAACATTGTATGTGGGAAGGAGATTTCAGAAGACAAATATGTAATAATTGATGTGAAGAGTGAATCGTCTGAGTGTTTTTGTGTCTATAACAAACTATGAGGAAGAGCAGTGTTGACAAAGATCTCTGCAGTGGCACAGTAGCTCCATAGGCTGATATAAAATATTGAGAGTGATATTGCTAACGTTGAAATAGGCACTAATATATTGTTCTCCCAGTTTGTCTCTGGTTTGTGAGGTGATGAGATTATGATGTGTTTCCGGACGGATCTGGTCCGTATAAGATTAGACGTTACTAGTATTTTAGACTTAAACTAAAGGCGAAGAAGTCCTAAATTCTTCATTAGTACATTTTACCAGAACATGAAATAACAGATCATGCCATTGTTATTTTTAAAAACTGTATGTAAATAATTTTGTACAATTTACTGGATGCGTTCAGAACATAATATGTTCTGAAAATTAAAGGTTTAATAATAGTTAAAAGTTTATTATTATTACTAGTCGCACAAGTTACTTTCTTACATTGTTTGTCTCGTCAAATATGTCAACTAAGATTATAGTACGTTTAAAAAAAAACAGTAGGAAAGGTGTTCCATTTCTTTTTAGTACACATTTTGAGCATCATCCAAATGTCTCTTTTATCAATAAGCTCATTGACAAATTCTTTCCTTTTTTATTATTGTTACATAGTTTTTTTTCTTTTTGTGCTCCTACATATAATTTTATAATTATATTATTTTGTTATGAGAAGGTAATATTGTAAATACCTAAAATAGATAAAAATATTTATAGTGTTATATATTATAGTAAGTAAACACTACAAACTTGCTAGTATTTAATTTTTACTATTCGCCAGAGTGACGTTTTTCACAACTAAACATCAAGTTACTTTCTACGTTTACGTTATTAATGAATAACATGAAAAAAGTTTACACCACTATTTAAATAAACACAGAATAATCTGTTTCAAAATATTTGATTTTAAAAATTTTAAAGATTTTTTTTCAAAAAGGCAGTATACATACAAAAATAATTGTATCTATAGTAAATTTGAAACGTGGTATAAAATTTAAATGATGCAATCGAAGAAATACTTACTGTACAGTAAATCAATACAATTAATCCAAAATTTGTTTACAGTAGAGATCACAATAAGAGATTGCGTAAAAATATTTTTAATCGCCCTACTGACGAAAATTTAACCAATAAACAAAACTAAAAAAGTAGTAACAGAGAAGTTAAAACATCTGCTTACAAACTACAAAAAACTTTTCTTTGAAGAATATTTTTAAAAAGATATATCACCTCGTGTTTTCACAATTCTTAAAATGAGGTCCACATCAATCTGATGTAATAACGAACGAGTTTCATTTTATGTGACAACATTTGTATGGTTGCCGGATACAAATCACTATTATCTAATTGCCATTAATTGGACACAACAAGTATATGTTAAGTACTGATTTTAAGACGCAGATCCAGGTAACTACCAAATTTTACAATTATGACTACACGAGGTTGTTGATTTATTAACACTTAACGCTAACTGCTACTTTTTTCTAAACATTTATAACACGATGACCAAACCACAACATTAATATTGAGATTCAAACAATCACAATCTGAAACTATAGCTTCGTAACTTGTGTAACGCTTAAGATAATAATTATAAATCAACATAATATAAATGCCATAAATGCGTAACGATACTGGTAGTAATAGCAAACTGCTAAAATAGTGTTGGACGTGTATTTTACAATGAAAGGAAAAAAGTACATTCTCATATAAAAAAGGAACTGATTTTCAAAGCGGTGAGCGAGGAATCGATTAATATATATTTAGATAAATATATCGCCATTTGGCCAAAATGATAACAGTAACAAATAACATAAGATATGAAGAAATATGTAAAAATAAATATTTTTAATTGGTGTTGAGTTCATTATTCAACTCTTCTTCATCAACTTGAGAAAGAGCAGCGATCATAGCAAGCGAATGGGCGCGAGATACGGCCGAGCGGCCAATTGCGAAAGGGCCAAAATCAGCCGGAGTTATATCAAATGACCATTCCGGTGGCTCGGCATCCGGAGGATGAGGGGTGACTGGGATGAATTCAGCCGCAAAACTTAATAAACGTGTCACCGGAGATAACGATCTTGCACGGGCGGCCCTGTTTGCAAAAATACGAGATGGCATCATGGTATCCAAGAAAGATGTATTAGCTCGGCCAGGGTTGCGCGAGTACGACGAGTACGTAGGTTCCTGTAGCCCGCGACTATCATAAACGTCAATCATCCTGAAACTGGAGGAAGTCGACTGAGGGCGTCGTGGGACCATCGTGCGCGGTGCAGTGCGCTGCGGAGGGCCTCCGAAAAACGGCACTGAACGCAGGCTGGAATTGGCGCTTGAACGCGAGCGTCTCTGCTGGTTATTTCTTTGCCGTCCGTAGGAGTTATTGAAGAGGCCCGAGGGTTCCGGCCTTCCAGCAACGTTGTTATGGCGAGTCCTGATGGCCCGTGAATTTCCTCGACGGCGTGGCGGGTCGGGTCCGTTTAATCCTCGCATTTGGCGAGCATGAGCTTCTGTTGCTGCAGATCGCCAGCGAAGCAAAGATGGTATCGGTTGCGGCGCAGAGGTTGCGCGGTGCCGACGGGATTGTGAATCATTATCAGCGTCGGCAGCAGACGAAGGAGCAGACGAGCCAGCAGACGGACCAGCAGCCGAAGCAGCAGCCGAAGATGTAGATGGGGTTGGACGAGCCAATGTTCTTGCACGGGGACGTCGAGGCCGCCCATTAGCCAAAGAACCTAATAAGCGTCTCGTTGGAGACGTAATGCGACCCATAGTCCTCGAGGGCAATTGAACCGTTTCCTCATTTTCCTCTCTGAAAAGTATTTCTCCGAGAGTCATAGGCCTGCTCCTCAACGGAATGATTGGTCGTCCGCTGTTCGATTGCATGATTGAGAAGCCCTGTAAAATATTATTATTATTATTATACCATTAAGTCAGGTTCCTTTCGGGGTTGGCAGAGTGTACCGAGTGCCAAATATGTCTATTTTTACAGACCATATACTACATTCATTACTCTATACACGTTCGCCGGTTTCAGAGACCTTCGATCCTCTTCGTACACAACCTGTATCTCACTTATTTTGTAAAACAGGGGAATTGTGTTTTTTCTAGGCACTTGCTTGTATCCATATTCGCATTGTATATTATTATCTGGTTTGTCATTCTTTCACTCACTATTCCTTTCTATATGTTCTGTTCCCACTTCCCTTCTCATTTAGTAAAAATGTATAATAAATTTTGAATTTAATTTCAATTCTAAAAATAAGTTAAGTGCGCCATCAAGTAATGGCCGGCCTATATCGTAGATGATTAGAATTAAGCTACACTTGGCGGGCACTTCTATCATGCGAAGGATGTTTGATTATAATAAATTTGGAGTATTGAAGTTTCATTGCAAAGAAAATATTATTAAAACAACGCAATACTTACAAATAAAGATTTCCTCGATTTTTAATATGCACGCTCGTAGCAAACACTCACGACGCAATTTCGTACTAAAGAGAATCGATGACTGCGGTACATGCGCGCTACCGTCAAGTTCACGGCGCACGCCTGACATGTGTAATAGACGCTTATATTTATATTTTTTGCGTATAATATATACTACGAGGGTACATTTTTATGAGACGTATGACGTAAATTATAATAAGAGGTACCGGTAGGTATTTTCAAATGCCCTAACCAAAATTATTATTTTATTATTCTTCAAGTATTCTAGTATTATTTATTTTTTCAAAATGGACAAGGAATTCCAGAAAACAAATTTAAACATCCATATCTCTGAGTTCTATCATTCTGTTAATATTTGTGGAAATAAACAATAGTATAAAAATCTTTCCAATTAAAAGTATAATTCACAAAAAGTGTTTAGGTGTAAATTTGAAAGCTTCTTCTCATAGTATTATGTATTATCAACAGTAATTAATACTTATTCATGTATAATATATTAGTTCCTTAATTATGAAATTAGCGTTTTATACGGAGGAAAGTAAACGAAAAAATATGAAATAATATATTCAGTCAATCGAAATATGCACCATAACTATCTATGCATTTTCGTCATTTTACGGGTGGTTCATTGACTCCTTTGCTGAAAAAATTGTGGGACCGAGAATCAACAAATTCTTTGAAGGCGGTTTGGAGGTGAATTTTTCCCTAGTAAGAAATTGTCCAAACGCTAAAAAAAAATGGTAATCTGTTGGAACAAGGTCCGGGGTGATGGGTGTCGGACACATTCCAACCGTAGCTCTTCAATTTAGCAATTGTCTGTCTTGAAGTATGGGGTCTAGCGATGTCGTGAAACAGCAGTGGACTGGAGCAATTGACTAGCCTCGGTTGCTTAACGACTAGCTGTTCCATCATGATTTCCAATTGTAATCCAAATTCAATTATTTTAAATGAATCAAAAGTGTTTTGTCACTCACACCGAAGCCTGCCGCTAGCTCTGAAGTGGTTTGAGATGGATCCGCTTCCGCGATCATCTTTAACACTTCATTGTCAACAAGGGCCTCGGGCCGACCATGGGGTTAGTTATGAAGGCGCATATTTCGAAAACGAAAACGGAACCTAAAGCGTACCGCACTTTCTTTTACAGTAGCTTTCCCATACACATCATTAATCCTTCGAGCTGATTCTGCAGCGTTAGGGCCGCGTTTGAACTTATATTCGAAATAACGGGATATTTCAAATTTTCCATCTTGTGAACCGAAGGAAGTCAAAGAAAAATTAAATGGCGGAAAAACAAATGAATTACGAAATTCGAAACAGAAATATACGAGCCTAAATCTGAAAATTACTTGAATTTGGAAGTCCAAACCAAGTCCTAAACGTTTCGTGAGTATTTACACACATGTAAAAAATAAAATATTTTTTATGATACAGCTCACGAAGTTTCCTTCGCGACCTCATTGCAACGTATGTAGGCAAAAATTAGTAAAAATATGTTATCTACAATGTCAATCTCGCGCTTCCCGGAAAAAAAACATAAAAAGACTGTCATACGTGTCTATAGTTTTCACTTTAGAAATGACAAGTCAAAAAAACTAAAGAAATTTTAGAAAAACCTATACCGTTCATTTGGGCCCCTCCAAGGCACGCTAAGCCACTGGCCTACATATAACATTTGGATAGCGTTTTGGACAAAGTAATTTTTTTACTAGTTATAATAGTACTACAAAGTCGCTCATGGTTTTAAACTTGTCATCTGATCTCGAATATTTGGGTTCTAAATTTACCATAACTCTTCGCTTTGTAGCCCAATTTGTCTTCATATAATGAAAGAAACATGGACGTACCAGCATAAAAAAAAACTACTTAATAAATTATTTCAATTTATTTTAGAATATCTGTTAACATTTGAATATCTGCTAGTTGTTTCAACAAATACTTAGATGAAGCAGTAACGATAAGCGTTTACTAAACCCGTTTTACACATTTATTAAATACATTTGAGATTGCCTCTCCGACCTCATGTAAATAAACAGTTTGGGGTCATATACTGAAATAAAACACGGTCATTTAAAAATACAGTTTTTATATTTGTTTAAAGTGAAGCCGCCATCTAGTTTAGAATAAAATACACATAACGCACATCGTTTAGACAATCATCAGAAAATACTATTTAAACAGGCCAACATTTTAAAGATGAACAGTGCTGAGATTACTTCAACAATTCATCATTTAATTAAGTAAATTATTACATCAGTTACATCATTAAACCTGTACATATGCTCACATACACATGTTCACTGCATATCTCAAAGATTTGTGTTTCGCATATCTGTTTTATAAAAAAAAACGTAGCTACTACATAAAACATAACATCTACTCACTGATTTATAACACAAGTAGCCTCGGGCGCAACCTTGACCGGAACCGAACTCAATTGATACAGGGAAACTGTCTTCAATGGACGTGCAATTGGTTGACAATAAACATGTTTCACAATAATTATATACAGAGACGAGATAAAATTCACTAATTGACTAAGTAAAACATTGGTAATGTAGGTATGGTTTAATAGTTCAATCACAATGTATTATATAATGTAGTAACATCCAAATGTCATACATAAAGTAATTTGAGTAACACATTAAATAGTACAATTAGAGAATAGTATATTAGATATTTTATTTTTAGATATTTTAGTAACTCGTAAAACAGTACGCCTCGCATGTAAAAAAAGTCGAGAATTCAATTAATAGACCAATTGAAAATAAAACACATTTTTGACGAGACGGCAAATAATAACATGAAGTAGTATTCTTACAATGTTTTTTGTATATATTAATAAAACAATAACAAAACGTAAAATATCAGATTATACCTACTACTTCAAGTCAGCTGCGCATTATATATTTAAATAAATGCCACAGTATTGTTAGAGATATCTGTTATCGAAATAATATTTCCAACTCGTGGACAATACCACAGATTATAATCTACTTGCATTAATAAAGGTTTTATCATGGTTACTGTTAACTTGTTTTGACATTCATTTCCAGCGACAAAGTCTGCACACCCCGGAAATGACTTGTCGTCATGATATGATAATGGAATAGAATGCGACAAATTGAAATTACCGCCTTTCATTTGTCCGCACCATTCAGTTTAATACAAGTTTATTACGTTTCTTTCTCACCAAAAATATCAATAAGATAACTTAAGCATTATTTCGTTTGATTATAGTAATTAATTATAGTCAATTTCATATTTGAAATTGAAACACATTAGTAAAGATTTTTTATTTGAACCATGCTTAAAGGAACTTCACTCCGAAAACATTCAGAATAGAAATTTGCTTAATCATTTGTCAATAAAGCGTTATATGAAAGGAAATGCTACTAAATACATTCAAGACCACAACCCATCTAAGCTTACATACATTGACAAAGCATGAATTTTATCCAAAACTTTTAACTATCAGACTTTGACGTTCCTTAATAAGGCTAGATGTTATTGACCACTTCCTATCTGCATTAGTAGACTATACATACATTACGGCCAAACTATAAACTTTGTATGTTCGTACAACCAAAATTTGAAAAAACTATGACGGCGAATAATATGCAGTGACAACGAAGGTCACATGTTAAACGTTTTTTATAATAGACAATGTTTAACTAGAAACGAGCACGGACACAAGCAATAAAATATAATATGTCAAATAAAAACGAGAGACAGCCCATTAACACATGACATTTTGAAAGACATGTGTCTCTGTTAATGCGTACCGTGTCCTCACCGAACGTCGAGTAACAAAGCTGATGATATCCGACGGTCGCGCGATAGTGAACAACGACATATGTCCGAAAATACGAAATTCAAAACATTCTCCTCACACACACACACACATCCACTCGCTCCATTTGACCTACGTGTTATCATTCTTCAAACTGAAGTTTATTTGCGTGGCTCTGAACTTGATAAACATCTACGGCCTACATTGATACTGGCATACGAGTGTATAAAATTACAGTGATCGCAACTCACCGTGAACACTGCTTTAGGCCATTCCTATGTTAGTTCGAAAATTATTACAGCGCGGTTAGTAACATTATATTGTAATGACAGTCATGGGTGCTAATGGTATCGATCACAACACACAGTAAACTAGGCAATCACACGTAACAACACGAGGCGGTCGAATAAAAATATCTAACAATTGTTTAATAACCATTTTTTATATAAAACAGTAAATAACGCAACTCGTTATTATTTTAACAACGTGTACGAAACCGTGCAACCTTCACGGCCGGAGTGGCGGCCAATCATGGCCCATTTTTATATCCTCTCTGGATTGTCAGTAATACATTACAATTTATTTAATTATACAATCGATAACTAATAATTATATAAATAAAAATAAAGTATTACCCCATCTTATCTGTGGTCATACGAATTCCTTCCGCTCGACAGAAGTCAAGTTCTTTCTCATTCGATATCAATTATACTTATTACTCCCAACATTTGAGTTTGACTACCCAACGTCAGCCCCATAGCATTGAAGCGATTATTACCGTTTGATTATTATCCACTGGAATATTTCAAATCACGAATCAGAAAATTGTAAAAGGACTTTAATACCGATACGATTAAAATAAATATTCAACTTATAAAAGGGTTTAAAATCGAATTAACACAATTATTTATGTATATGTGTGCAAGTATGGTAATTAACTACACACAAGTTAATTTTAAAACTCGCAAGCTTTGCACTTATGAAGGAAATTAATCTACTGACAAATTTTTGCGTAGTAGTCAAATAATATCAGAAGTCCCATTACTATTTCATAATAATACCCACTAATCACTATTTTAATATCCTATAAATATGAATTAGGACGATATTAGTACATCAATATAACGGTATATTAATAATGTTTATTAATAAAGATGATTTTCAACGTAGATTAGAATGTTCATTATGTGCTAGAGACTTCATAAATATAATGAGATTATATACAGGGACATGCGTTGCGTTCCAGTTATTCCCTCGATACATCCACGTCCAGTACAATGGTGCTCTGGATATGCAACATATAGACTCGTTACAATGTTGTTGCATGCGAGCAGAGAGTGTAATTGAATAAACATTATCTAGGTTAGGTCATTTTTGAAATTTTTATATACCTACACGTGATTATGAGTCATATCAGCAGTTACAGTTCAGGTTCGATGGAAGCAAGGCGTTAGAAAGCGATTTGAAATAAATTATGGAATTTTTCTTAACCTGTTTAGTATACGTGTTATTTTAAAATATTAATATCACTACTGATGTATACTTCAACTGTTACTAATTATTATACGCGACAATGAACATTGTATATAGACACACAACAGATATAATTTTATATATGTAATTACTATACAACTTAACTACGTTCACATTCCGATTATCTTCGTATAAATTTGACGATAACAAACATTTTTAACAACGCAACATGAACACAACATTAAGCCATTATGTTAAAATGTAACAGGCAGTAAGAAGCTAGAAATAGAACAACATCCATTTTCTCTTCTAAAACATTTATTCTATTGCATTAAAACAACATAACATATAGTGTTATATAGTGTCATATAATTAATATAATGTTATAATATAACGTGTGTAGATTATAATATAATATACATATTTAAAGTCACTTAAAAGCCTTACAAAACTTTCTTAACAAAATGCATTTTACGAGAATGAATTCCGACTCTAACTACTATCCGTCGTCGATGTAAAAAAACCGCATACAAATAATGTAAGCAACATACAATTTACATGTGTTAAAAAATTGACTCTATATTGTGAAATGGTCTAGGTGCAGTTGGTTCAATACGCTTTTGGTTAAAAATATGTATTAGCATAATAATAAAATTTCCAACGCATCTCGTTTTTTTTTGTATTTATTAATGTGACATAACTCAATAAATTTCATTTCAAATATGATTTTCTATATTTTCATTTCAAATATGATTTCCATTTCAAATATGATTTCCTAAGTCTTTACAATGAATCGTTCTCTGATCGATTGTGAGATCTGAACTCAACGTAGAGTGAGCTAAAGAATTAGACACGTCCGGGGAACGGTGCTCCAAACCAATTTGGTTTTATTCTCGATCAACGAGCAACTTCCGTTATTGTCAACTTATTTTACAGTTGTAACAATATCAATTCTAAAACTGTATATCGTATCGTCGCTTGTTTTTGAAAATTTCGTCCTGTGATGCGGTCCGTGTGTTTTATATTTACAAACAATTATCAAGCGCAGCACGTCAAGGGCGAAAGCAAAATTATTAATCAACGAATGCTACAATTTTACAAAAAGACTAAGGTTTCTTGTGAAAAATGATACTATCTATCCCTCTCAATTACGATAAGTGGCAATTGTAAATTGAACCAAATGCGAACTGAACAAAATGGGCCTAGACCTGTGAAATGCGTCTATAACATGTGCCTAACGATTTTTTTCACATAATTACCTCACTGCTCTACATGGAACTCGTAAGTCCTCAAACACTTAAAGTACTACAGATAAAAATTACCAGTGATTGTTGATTGGCGCTTTCTTAATAAATACTTCAGCGTAGTAATTGTCAATTTAAGAGCCGAATTTGAACTTTGTCGGGACCTGCGCCGGCACCGTGAACGAGTAACCTGACAACAATAATACGAAAGTCTTTAAGAAGAAAAAACAACGTAACATCACGCCCATAATTCCCGAAGGAGTAGGCAGAGGAGTGCAGTACACTCCCCGTTTCATCTGTTACGTTTACGTCCCATGGAATAGGTGGTGAGCCTATTGGCATAAACCGAGCACAATTCCAGACTCCGGGTAACTACTAGAAATTTTCAAAATATAAAAATCCAATAGTACCCGACATGGGATTTGAACCCAGGACCACCCGATCGGCAGTCACCAACCAACAAGGCATTCTTTAAGAAACCTAAAAATCAACAACAAGGCTAACCACGCAATTACAAGACCAATTATCTCTCCATACTCACAATACAAAAAATCGTTAACTAGCAAGCTTAATTATTATTAAGTCTATAAGTCATTAGAAGAAAGCGTCAAGGGTTGTTTAATTTTGAGAAATTCACATCTAGAATTGAAGTTTGACAATTACCTCCGCTCTGTTCGATACGCTTGCTGTCCTGCTGCGCCTTGCGCTGATCGGCAAGTACGAAGATCGCGTTCAGCTGCTTCTGCTGTTCCTCGTTCAACACGCTGGTCAGTGCGTGGTAGAGGGCCGGCTCGGTGGTCGTCAGGCCTGGAAACATTATGTAAAATTACTTTGGCAACAAACATAAGTGCATACCAGAGTTTGTAAACAGACCCAGCTATTAGTATTGGTTGAGATATATCCCTTCAGGAGTGAAAAATTAAAGATGTAATTCTTTTCTTACGTTTATACATACAGAAACTACAGTAGTACGTATGTATGTATTTAAAGCAATTCAAGAAAACTCCATAATCGAGAGTCAAAGAGGATTTTGAGTTAGATTTCTACCCAGAACAAATATTTGTCCTATCACACAACTACTTGTTCTATATCTTAATGTAGAATCTGGTAACTGTAACAAAAGTTTATGCTTGGAAACTAATGACACACAGCGTTTGAGCCATCCCAAGACATTTTTATAGTTATTTACGACACGAAAATTATATTTACACTTACCTGAAATGGTATTCTTGAATCTTATGTATTCATCGATGGTACAATCTTTGTCATCGAGCGGCGTCGTGAACATTTCGATGGCTGTCTCGTCTGGATCGTATTCTTCGTCGTCCTACAAAACGTTTGAACCACGAGTGAAATATCAGGAAAAACCAAAATCAGACAACATTTAACTACGATATGGACATGAAAACAATACACATGTCATGCTTCCTTTAAATATACTTTGCATTTAACTACAAAAAGAAAAAATGTAAAAAAACAAACGTCCACTGCTGCCGATCTACGTAACGAAACGATATGACAAAAGACGCTTAAAGTAAAATAAAAAGTACATAATATAATATATTTAAATATTAGTAGCTGATATTATCACATACACGTGTGTATATTGTCATCTACGTAGGTAAGTAACATCAGACATGTTCGATCAGCTACTAGTATTGTTCAAAAGAATACAATGTGTTCATTTATAAATTGGCTGCAATATAAACGAAGCGAAACTATATAGTTCTACATTACCACATATTTGCGACAGTTATTTAGGCGTACCTGACATTACGGTCAGGTTATATAGACACTTATAATACACATTGAATAAATAATTATAATATTTGAACCACACACGTGTACAAATATAAAGTTAGTTGATGAAATAACTGTGTTTTGTAACACCCGTATGATAAAGATGGGCGGTTGTAGAAAACGTGTAGCGCGCAACGACCCACCGCCGTCGAGCGGCTGACGAGCGGAGACCAAGACACGAGTCAGATCGCTTTGTTGAAAGCACACCTGAACCGGTGGTATCATCAAATTGTATAAGAATTACCACATAATAATACAAAACGAGAATGTAAAATATCTACAATTAACATATGTTGATCTTTACAAATAATTCAGCATTTTTCACATGAATTTAATTACTGTGGTTTTCGAGTCTTCTCTATGTTGCCACTTGGTCCTGACAGAATTTTGGCGCAGAACCCGTTTCCTAAGAATATTTTTTAATTTAATATACGCAGATTCTTTGATTATCCTTTGTGAATTGTAACACGCATGTTTATTTACATAACTTGCTAACGGTGAAGGAAAACATCGTGAGGAAACCTGCACTCCTTAGAATATTTTATAAGGTGTGTGAAGTCTGCCAACCCGCACTTGGCCAGCGTGGCAGACTATGGCCTTAACCCTCTTCATATGAGAGGAGACCCGTATTCCAACAGTGGAATTGTAATGGGTTAAAAAAAAAAAAAATCTAGTGTAAAAAATTACATAACTTCTAGTGTACATATGAAGTTTTTGTAATTATATAAAAAAGTGGTACTCGCCAGGATTTTAATCCGGAACCGGCGGTGTAACAGGGTAATCACTAAACTATCACTGGCTACAATTATACAATTAAAAGAATAAAATCTAATATTTTTTAATATCACCGCTAAAAAATTAAAAAAAATCTGTTATAAAGGAAAAAAAATCACGGAAACGGAAACTGAACGGAGTTATAACGGAAAATTTGTCTTGAACATTATATGTATATGGCAACAAGAGGTGTCGCTGACGGAGCGAATTTAAGAATTTCGCCCCACGGTAGTGAAACCGACGCGATGGCCTTTACGACACCCGAACGCCCTTCCCGAAGGTCGTTAACGCGGACCGTAAAAAGGATTAAATGATGCGTCTGTCGGATAATGGAATGACGCCGTAACGTGAGACCATGAATAGGGTCTTACATAATCGATACTTGTCCGCTGATGTAGAGCTATTTACTTAGTTTTGTGTAGAGTTCGAGTTTATATACTTAATTTTACTACTACTTTTATTACCATATTAACACGAAAAGTCCTTTATGGGATAGGCAGAGTGTAAAAAATGTCAATTATACTTATATACCTCATATGATTCGTCTACTTTCATTGACTGCGTCGTTTGTCGAGTGGTTGCAAGCGCGACTGTCGATCGGAAGGTCCTGGGTTCAAATCCCGAGTCGGGTACTACTATTGGATTTTTCTAATTTAGAATTTCTAGTAGTCACTCGGAGTCTGGATGTATGCCCGGTGTATGGCAATAGGCTCACCACCTATTCCATTGTGGGACCTAAACATAACTGGTGAAACGTGGGGTGTACTACACTCCTCTGCCTACCCCTTCGGGCATTACAGGCGTGAATATCACGCACTTTCATTGCCGTTTTCCATAAATATGGCGTTCATCGCTCCCTCTACCGTTAATATTCAAACATGAATAACTAATATTTGGCTATGTATTAATAAAGTTGTGCCCTAAATCTGAACGATGAATATTCAATACAGTTAGTAATACAGTTAGTTCAATACAGTACAATAGTTAGAACAGTGAATAACGTCTAACCTTCAGAGAGCACCTGAAACAACAGCCCTTGGTTGTTATTATTATTACATCGATTATTATCCTCGTCAGAAATATTATTACAAAGAAATAGTCCACTGCCCTTGGAACAAAGATTTCTGCTGCTATCCCTTGAAGATCCATTCACCTCTGAACCGCCGAAAAATATCGTGAGTATCGTGACCCTTTAAAAATAAATATTTCTTCCCTTCTCCGATGTTAGTGTCTTTATGCTTCCTTCCTGTGTTTTTTTCCAACACTTTCGTAACAAATATTAAGATCTAATATATTAATATAGAAAAAAGTTGACTCTTGGGAAAAGTTATTTATCCATCTAATATATCTTAATGCTACACGTAAGTATTATCATAAATACCATACAATAACGTACGCTGCCGTTACTTATTTTTTCTAAATATACATTCAATCAAACTCGATAATATACACACATATCAGTCCCAGTCATAACCATCAACACCCACTCCATCCTCAACACCTTAACTATCCTCATCATATTCACCAGAAAACTCTTTTTCATTGCACTACAAACCATGTCTATGAGTCTCCTAACAGAACTAAAAAGACGAAATAATACACAAGAAAATAAGCTTGCTAGATCATAGGCCACATCGTTGCTTTCCATCAGGCAAGACTGTGGCCAAAAGCTAGCCTATTGCGTATAAAAAAAAAAAACAAAAAAAAAAAAAAACTGGCTTTTCGACTTTCGTGGCCCATTTTTCTTCGCACAGAAACTGCCCAAGTGTATATGTACTATCATCATGAATATGACGTGGAGGTTTTTCCATTTTCCTCTTAATATCAATTATAACTACTTTTATGCTTAGAAACTGAAAAAAGTTGAGTACATGCAAAAAATACAACAATACTTATTCTAAATTATGGAATGCTATAAGTACATATGTATAAGAATGCTATAAGTACATATGTATAAGAATGCTATAAGTACATATGTACCACAAATATGATTAGTGCAAAGCATATATAGGAACCTTATATAAGTCACAATAGAAGCAAAATGAATTCTTCAAAAGGGACTTCGTGACGTCCAGGTCAATTAAGTCAAAAGCCTAATCCTGTTCATGGGTTCGTCGGCGTATACAGAGCATTGCCTGCCGCGGGCTCCGCCTACTACTTTACGAGTATACCCCGCTCTGGCTTTATCATGGCGAGATGCTTGATTAACTTCGAGAGCTACAGGCATACGTTGGTGCGGTCCAGTCTGTGTGCGAGGCACTGTGACGGTGGCATCTCGGAAGCGCTAAGTTGGAGTATGCGCTGTCGGCGCACAGCCATCTCTTGCTGTCGCCCATTAGCTGCTCCGGCAAGCGGCGCCCCGTGCTCTGTCTGTATGGCACTATGTGTGTAACTTAAGTATTACATGACTATATACTCGTACAAGTACCGGCATAAGACACGTATGTATATTATTTCGTGTTAAGTATTGTGCGTTTCTTTTGCAAATCTTAAAAAAAAAAAACTACGAGAAAATAATTGAATATTAAGCATAGTACTCGTAGTATTAAAATGACCATCCCCCTAAATTTAGAAATATTATAAAGTGTTGACTTCATATTCTGAAAAGTTGACGTTCCTTAGATCAATGTCTGAAGCGCTCTCTGTGCGTAGTCTCACAAATACGAATCCGACAAATAATAATTAAGATCGCGACTCGTATGCGGTATGGCTCGCTCGCACGAGCACGCGGCGAAACTAGCGCATTTTGTTTCCGACTCGTCCAAGGGCCGGCCGCGTGCGGGCGCACTCGTCGGTGGCTAATTAAATGATATTAGATTTTGATGAAATCTTGGCTAAAGGTGTATAAGCTAAAAGATACTCTGACCTACATCTATTGATCGCTTGTATAGTGATCGCCTCGGAGGGCTAGTGCAGCCAATTGGATAATGAAAACTGTAACAAAGTTTTTTCAAATTCAAATTCAAATTCTTTTATTCATCATAAGGTATATATACATACACTCAATGAAAGTCATGTTTTGGTTATACATATACTTCGGCTTTGTGCGCCCCTCAGGCTATAGTAGACCGGGAGAAAATAGCCGGAGAAAAAAACTCCCAGCACTCTTTTAAATAATAAAATTTAAATAAACTTAGCCATGTTGCAGTATGTAAGTTTTTAGTTATAAGTACTTAGGCTTATACTTAGGCTTTTAGTCAGTAAGAATGACTACCAGGTCGCCGTCGGAAGGGGCGAGCGGGGGCGAACGCGGGCGGGCGCGGGCCACATCGATCGTGCCATGTGGAGCCATAGCCTCCCCTGCCCCACGCCACCCCATCTCCTTCCCTCCCAGCTCCCTTTCAGCGCGTCGTCATCTGCGCGACCTACGCCCTATTTACAACTCCGCTGCCACCTGCTGCTCCTCTCTACACTTACACTTACGTTTGCGGCTGTCTTTTGCGTGTCACTGCATTGCGCGCTATATGTACACATGTATAAGTGTATCTTTCCGCGAGCGTCTCCTGCCAGTGGTTAGCATCGATTGATGTCGATCGCTTTCAATGGATGCTTTTATCGTGTTCGGGCTTGTACATCCAAGGGATGTTTCTTGTTGTCCATCAGCTTGCCGCTCGGTCCACGCCAAGCTAGTGCGCGGCGGGGCCGGCGACGGCGCGCTGCCCGGTCGGCGCCCGGACTGTATTAGGGGTAGTCAGTTAGGCACCATTTCGTTATGGTCATGTTGCTGTGCCCGGGACTTCGTCCGCGTGGAATTTTTTTTAGAAATCAATTAAGAAAACAAAAGTGCTTTTAATACAAAGAACCTTTTTCCTCAATCGTCGATGCCCGCTCTTCCGTGGATGCGATCTACACGGATTTTAGTAACGCGATGATAGGTTATTAATAAACAAACTTGCTGCACTCGGTATCGCTGAACCACTATTGAGTTGGTTCTCATTTTACTTATCTGGTCGTGGTCGTTCCTTTGTTGTGGTGGCTAATGGATACTCCTCTTCCCCTTTCTCTGCGCTTTCCGGTGTTACCCAGGGATCCCATCTGGGGCCATTGCTTTTTAACTGCTATGTGAATGATATAAAAGACTGTTTCTATTATTCGAAATACTCCTTATTCGCCGATGACTTAAAGTTTTATAGGCTTATTGATGCTCCCTCTGACTCAGCTATTTTGCAGGACGACTTGAACCGTTAAGTGGTATGGTGTGTAGCGACCTTAACGTTTTGTATAGAAATACGAAAGCAGCCCTGAAAAGGGCTATTGGAATTAGTTCTGAAAAGAACTTTATATTTGACGCTTTGTTATCTTAACGACGTTCTCTTCACTACATCTTCTCACTCGTCCGCCCAAGTGACTTCCATCTTCAACCGCAAGATCAGCGTGGCAACAGCTCGACGCAGTACAGCAGACGTGTTGACACGGCGAGAGGCGCGATCCGAAAGAACGGCTCGCGAGTCGCGCCCGATATTTATTTGATCGAAGACCGTCCACCAGTCCGCGAGCGCCAGAGCGTTGTTGATCACGTGGCGCCAGGGCGGCGCCGTTCATGCGAGCGCCAGGGTGGCACCGATCATGCGATCACCAGCGGGGCGCCAAGCACGCGGCGAGCCACGTGCCGCGAGAGAGAGAAACGAGGGAGATAGCCTTATATTTTTTACACCTGATTTTTTGTATATATATCGGAACTTTTTTTACAATAAACCATTCCTATCGCAACCTTCTGAAGACTTTCATTACCACATACATCCAGCAAAAGTGTACACTTTGTTGGTGCAACTAAATAAATAAATAAGTCCTACGCGGTAACAGAATTGTGTCCAATAGCCGTGCCGGTAACACACTAGCCTTCTGATATTGTACATTTTGTAACAACAGACAAAGCTTTGACTAGTTGGTGTAATTATTAAAATTTGGTGATGTAGTTTGTTACATATAAATCTCTATATAATCCATCATATGTCTAGTGAGGTCAATTAGATTTCGATTTGCCGCTACAAGTTTCATCCCGTAGGCGAGCATCGTGTTGTTGTCGAATGACAACCTCTCCTATTCCAGTCTGCTACAGAATGACAAATGGTTTCCTACTCATTCGACGCTAAATTCATTGTTGGTTTATGAAATTCGAGCGTGGCGTTAACGAGTTATTGTATAAACGTTGTTACCAAAACAATTTCGTCGTGTATTCTCCATAACATGACAGGTTGTCATATTTCTGTTCGTTACCCATGATTCAACAGGTTAAGACAGACAATCCCTTTTTAATATAGGAGTTCATTCTTATGTTCATCTTATATCCATGACGAACTCTCTATTAACTTATTTGAATGGTAGTTTCGGATACCTTTTACAAGATAGAATGTGTCATCGTTTACGGGAATTACCTATTTCTGTCATCGTAGCTTCGGAAGATACACTTTCAGTCAAGATCTGCATGCAAATAAGTGTCATGTCAAATCTAGGGTTTATTCATATATTAATTAAAGGTCGAATTCAAATTTTAATTAATTTTGAGTAGGTAATATTCTACAAAATTGCGAAATGGGATACTTACAAATAATGATCATCAGCCTGTCAAATCCACTGCTGGACATAGCCTCCTCTAATGGTTTTTGCTTACAAATATCCAATATATAAAATAACAGTAACCAAAGCCTCGACAACACAATTTGTACACAAGGTTTTAACTGATGGGCGAAAACGTTGCTGATAAATGATTAATGCAGAAATGGAATGTGTACAGAACTCGATAAAAACTCGCAGAACGATTCATAATGTCTCACATGCAGTACCCAAATGGTCTTCCTACAGTTTTGGATACGTGTGTCGAACATATAGATGGAAGTCGTATTTAAGTTCCTCGACCTAAGGTCGGTCAATCATCGTCGGAGCAACCCTCAACATGGTGTCTTGCAAGGGCATCGCGTGCTATTTGTGCACCATGTTGCTATTCGGCTTGAGGATAGTCATAGCAGAAGAAATTGTTTATACGTAAGTATTTAAATAGATTAGGGTAAAATAATAATAACATTATTTGGTTATAAACCTAGGGTAGGTAATAATAAGTGAACACAGTGTGCTGTAATTACATAATTAAACCTACATGCTCCCTGCCTACCCCGAAAGAGACATAATGTTTGATAGAATAAATTAGTTTGTTTTCCATGCAGAACTACAATTATAGACGAGAAAGAGAAAGGCAACTGTTCGTGTGGTGGGTTCCCAACCACCGTGCTCGAAGCAGAGAGTGCCCCGCTGCTGGCGCAATCACCAGGGCTGGTCATTAAATGCGATGACGAAGGGGAGAGCACGTGTAAAAGTCTTTGCTTAGCGCTAGCCACCGCTACCAAGGCTAAAGGGCCAGAGATCTTGTGCAACCGACTGAAAGACGCTGAAGAGTTGAAGGTAAATAATATTTTAACACATCAGGATGTTATTTGCTTATACTATTACCGTTTCGGATTTATATGTCAACTATGTTAATTTGCTAATTAATATAAAACGTTATATGAGCATATTTATAATCGCACTTGAACAATATATAGAAAACATATAACGAGATAAACTATCACCCGAAGCGCACTGGCACATTTATTTCGAACGTAACGCTCTTGTTGCGTAAACATTTATTACGATCTGAAGGAAATAGTTGCGTGCATGTAGACCGGCATACTAAAGGAAAGCAGCTTAGTTTGTAGAGTAAAAGCGCTTCTGTGGTGTAGAGCTCATACCAAGGTATAAAATATTGTCTGTTCTAATGCTTAATAATTAATATAACCTTTTTAGCAGTCTTATTTTTGAAGATAATTGTCGATTGTTTAGAAGACTAGCTATTCTTTTTATTGAAACTGGAAAAATCGATGCATGAGTTGGTCTTACGTTTCCACCATCCAAAGACGCCAGCAGCACCTAGATAAAACAATATTTTGGATGAATTAAAGAAATAATTTCCCAGGTTTTTACGAGACAATTTTATTCTGATTAGTTCAGTCCTACCCCTCACTAGGCGAGGAAGACACACTATAGCGTTTACTCTTCTCATCCCGGCAAGACAGCCACATCTAACAGTGGAACGATAAAATCGTTGACAATGATGTTGACGATTATGAATATGTACTGATTGTTAGGTTGATATAGGCAATAAATGGTTTGGCAGCACAATACATTACTCGTGGTTTTCAGCTTTCAGCATTCTTTAAAGCATGCGACAAGCCGTGGGTTTATGCAGATATGACCGCCGAAGATCCACTCTGTTGTGCGAATGGTACGGTCAAGGCTTGTGCCTCCGGCGAAAAATTCAACGCAACCATCGTGGATGTAGCAATGTAACATGTGTTCAAGTTAAATGCAATTATCGTATTATGTGTAATGAATAAATTTAGCATACGTTTCATATTGCTATTAAATTTAAAGATA
Source organism: Microceris scylla (assembly GCA_018245595.1). Lineage (NCBI taxonomy): Eukaryota > Metazoa > Arthropoda > Insecta > Lepidoptera > Hesperiidae > Microceris > Microceris scylla. Next base: position 24,394 of record DWDT01000141.1, read on the forward strand.
CAAATTTCTAATAGAGGAGTGTGTTTTATTTTTACAGATTGTTTAGGTTTTCCCTTAAGTGAAATACTATATGTATGTAAGTTTAATGTATATCTAATTTACAATTAAAATTTATTTATTTATTTAATATAAATAAATAAATTTTAATAAATAAATTTTAATTACACATGACATTAAACATTTACGATTATTTTACATACATATTTACTTCCCCTTTGCAATATATAGCAATATGATATTGATAGGGCGTTTCACAGGGAATGGAGACGGGCTCATGATGACGTCATAATAATTACTTGTGCGGCCTAAGGTTCAGGCTCTACTACGATAAAATAGCAAATTCCCCAGACTAATTGTTTCTTTTTCAATCATGGCTAGTCTTGATCCGAGGTCAGGTCAGGTTAAGTGTTAGTACGGATTATTGTGAAGTACTGCACCTTAGCGGACATACTGCAATAAGATTAATTGATCCCAGGCGTGTGAGGTGATTGAAACAATTGTACTACGACTAAAATGTAATTTATTGCTGAGTATATATACACTAGTATAACAATTGTAAAAATTGGAGTTCACCTCGCGAGACACAATAATATGCAATCCTTGCGTCCCTATTTATGATATCGAGTCTGTATGTTGACGTTGCTTAAACAATTCAGGCTAAAACTTTTTAAAACTGTTGCAATCAAACAATTTCTTGTGGACCCATACAACGAGAAAGGGTTGGTGACATTTTAAATTCTTATTTTTCTAATTACTATAAAAATTTCGCTTCGCCGCGAGAGAACCTCGAATTCAAGTCTTGGGCTTTCTTAATTATAGACTTCTTTTGCGCCTCGTCAAAGCGGTTTGCTTGCAAGTCAATCTCCCGGTTGAAAGGACGTCGCTCTTTTTTCTCCTCTTCTTTTTCTTCTTTCTGCAAAAAATTTTCATTATTATTTCACGCACGATTCCTAACGGAGTAGGCAGAGAGTACCGAGTAAAGAGTACCGAGTTTCTTTATAAACCAAATGACCTTCACGGATTGTTTATTTGTGCAAATATATGTATAATAATCGATCCATTTATAATTCCATTGTTGGAATATGGGTCTCTTCTCATATTGAGAGGTTTAAGGCGATAGTCTACCACGCTGGTTGAGTGCAGGTAGGCAGATTTGACACACCGTAGAATTTTTTTCTATAAATTCTAAGATGTGCAGGTTTCCTCACGATGTTTTCCTAGACCGTTAGCAAGTGATATTTACATTTTAAAAAGCACTTTTGTAAAGAGGTGCGTACCATGGATTTGAACCAAGCACCCCCGGAGTGAGAGGCTGAATTCTTAATCACTGTGCGGTACAAAAATGGTGGTAGTTTTTATTATTTTTTTGTTATTATTTCTAACGCCATATTATAATTGCCAAATCAACAGTGCGTCTCTTTATAATATTTTCGAGACTCCGAGTTATTACTAGGAATTTCAAGTTATAAAAACTCAACAATACACGAGCCGCAGGTGGAGCCCGGGAACACTTGGACAGCACTCGCACAGCACATGTAACCATTAGACCAACGTAGCATATATTATGTGACGATTCGACTAACGCAGTAGTGAAAAGATCATAAATAAAATCTTACATGTTCTCCTTAGATCAGTGTACTGCTATTTGATACTGGGTTAATTTAACAAGAAAATTTAGTTTTAAAAGAAATTACCTTTTTCTTCTTCTTCAATTTCTTTTGATGCATTTCCAGAAGGCTCTCTTCACGTTTATGCTTCTTTTTATGTTTCCTACATAATATTAATACATTAGAATCAATCAATTAAACGATTTTGAACTTAACGGAATACTCTAAGCTCTACACAATGTTTTTCTTCACCATTGGATATTATACATTACAATGTAGTGTAATGTAACTGTATACATCTTACTCTTCTCCAATAGTACGCATCAGCCAACACGAACTACTATTGTTATTAGTTTGTTATGAAACGAGCTAGTCCACCACGCTGGTGGCAGTCTACCAAGGTCTACATACTTGATAGTTCTCTCCTGCTCCTCGTCTCTGCTGGCGATGAGCCGCGCGCGCGCCTCCCGCTGCAGCGTCACGTCGGCCCCCTCGTTCCTCGGCTCGCCGGCCGCCTTGCGAGCCTTCTGCTCGGGCGTGTCCGTCCACGCCGACCTGGAACAAATGCAGTATGACTTTTCGATGCATATTAGGCAGATGCAATAAATCGATGAAATACATTAAGACGTAGATATACAGGTTGGGCCAGAAAGGCTTGCGCATTCCAAAATCACATTGCATGTGACAGGCACGCGGAAGCGGAGCGCGGGTAGTGGGGATAAGTAGCTTGATTCTCGCAAATTTAGTCGCAATGGATTATGGAGCGCTTCGCCGCTGAGCAGCGGGCGTTCTGTGCAAAGCCTTATTACAAACAAGACGATTGGTGCACTAGTGTGCGGCGTCTGTTCCGCTCTGAGTTTAGTTTACATAATCTAAATCAGTGTCCTAGTGAAAGTGTGGTCAGGCCGAGGGTCAAACAGTTCGAG
>DWDT01000142.1:0-26910 GCA_018245595.1 Microceris scylla
CACACACACACACACACACACACACACACACACACACACACACACACACACACAGTATTAGTCCTTTAATATATTGTTATTAAATTGTACAAATTAATAGCCTAGAAGAATTATTAATAATAATTTTGATAAGGAATGTTCTACCAAAACACGTTCAATCATAAACACATACAATTCCTTTAACATATTGGCATTAAGCTGTCTTCTATCAATAGTGTTTCATAAAGAATTTTATTGATAATAATTCGAATAAGGAATGTAAAAGTAAAACACGTTGAGTGTGTACACACACACAGTTACAAAGAAGTCCTTTAATATGTTAGCATTAAACTGTCCGACACCAATATCATAAATAATTATCAATAATAATTTGAATAAGAAGCAACATTCTTAAAAAAACACATTAAATGATACATACACAGGCATACATACAATTTTTATTGGGATAAAACTGTTCAAATCGATAACGTAAAAGAAATATCAATAACAACATGAATAAGGAACGATGTTCTAATAAAACACATTGAACCATAATTATACACAAACACACATGTACAGATGCACAGCCACACACGGCCAACACACAGGAAAACACAGCCACACATACAAACAAGTCCTATAAAATAATTCACACTGAGCCTTCCAGATTCATAAAGAATTATTAACAATGATTTGAATAAGGAACAATATTCCGGTTGTGTGCGTATGTGAGTATGATTCGATGTGTATCATACACAAACACACACACAAACGAGAACAAAATAAAACAAAGTGTATTTACATAAATTAGTGTCGCGCAGATATAAGTTATGAGCGTCGCTATCATCCCGCGCGTCCGCGTTCATATATTATTACCATTTCGCCACAGCGTTAACGCCGGCGGATTGATGCCGGGCCGTCACTTGCCACTTGCCACATTAATCAATCACCGGCACGTCTGGTGGCCCTGTGGAAAACGTCGTCACGAAACCTTGTCTCACGTGCTGCTATATGTGTGTATACTCGTAAATATCGTCCAAAAACCCTCATCTTACGTATTGTCATATATGTATATAGTAATCTGTAGTATTTTCTATCGTGTAGAACATGTTACATAATCACTTAGGGACCGCAAAGAACTCGAACCGTCTACGCTGCTGCTTGTAGGCGACCAGGGCATTAGCTGTGCCTAGTGATGCGAAAAAAATATCGATATTTAAAAATATCGATATTCTTTTAAAAAATAATCGATATATATCGGCGATACGTTTATTTCGATATTAACGATATTCGATATTTATTTTTGAATATCAAATTCGATATTTTTTCAAACGCCTTATTAACTTTGTGGTATAGATTGCTTTTTGGGGTCTGTGAATATGACCGAACGAGTTTTTTTTTCTTCTTTCCACGGCATCTACTTACCGAGCACTCGACCTTTTTTTCTTCTTCTTTATACAGTATCTAGACCAATCACTAAGAGTAAAACAATCGATATATCGAAATATCGATATTTTTTACTCTACCTATATCGACATATTTTTAAAAATAACGATATTCATCTATATCGATATATTTTTTCCATTTACCATCCCTAGCTGTGTCTGGGCAGGCTAAGATATACCGCGGTCACCCAGTAGTCAGAAGCTCGACTTTTATGTAGTAGGAACAGTATGCACAGGTGAGGTTTGTTTGGGCGCCTAATATGGATCTTGAAACTCCTTAATCCCATTATAATAAAAAAATTTAATCCCAACACCACCTCCACCTCTCCCATAATAGGATATAAAAACGTAACCGTTGAAACGTGGGTGTATACTCCACTCTTCTGCCTACCATTTCGGGGGTTATAGGCGCGATATTATGTTTTTTTTTAATATGTACCATATATTTGTACATAAATAAATTGACGTGTATACAAAATACAAGCACAATAACAAGTACTTAACTTCTTTATAAATATACAGTTGTCGCAGTCTATTGAGTTATAAATGTTTCGATTTTTTTATATCAATAAACATATCATTAAACGCTGCAGAGAAATACGTAGTATGAATCTGTTTTTACTTTCTGTTTCTAAGAAAATGCCTATTTATAAAAATCTCTTAGCAGATAAAATTACTTCACGGGAAAAAGAAATTTGCCTAATTGTAAAACCAAGACCTCTATAAGAAGGAGCTCTGTTTATGAGCATACATATGTTTGTCTTTTTCTACTCGTAGTTTATTGCTTAGATAAGCATACAATTTCAAAAGAGGCGTTCTTAGGTAAAAATTATATGTGACGACCAAGAAATATAGCTTCGATGTTATTTGAGATTAGATGTTATAGAACCTAACTGTATTATATCTAAATACACACAACATTTTAGTGTATATCCTACCAGTGAGTTGCTAAACATCAAAACCTACCCGAATGTCAAATATTGCATCCATGTTATAATTTAAAATATCAACATTAATATTTCACACAATATAAGATAATAAAAAAAAGAGTGATAACCTAGTGGTTAAGAATTCAGCGACTCACTCCGGGGGTGCTGGGTTCAAATCCATGGCGCGGACCTCTTTACAAAAGTGCGTTTTAAAAATTTTAATATCTCTTGCTAATGGTGAATGAAAACATCGTGAGGAAACTTTTGAATTCATAAAAAAACATTTTCTAAGGTGTGTGAAGTCTGCCAACCCGCACTTGGCCAGCGTGGCAGACTATGACCTTAACCCTCTCAATATGAGAGGAAACCCATACACCAACAGTGGAATGATAAATGGGCCGATTATTATTACTAAATGTCTCGTGAGTGTTTATACACATGATTATATGTACATGTACCGGCTTAACTCACGTACGTTTTTCGGGGTGGCCCGACTAGTTAGCATTTAGCATTGAAAGTTGATAACATTGTAATCGTGGTGTAAACTAATATACTCGTAATAGACAGAGACTTTAGTATTTCATACAACTCTCTCGTTGATAGATCTATGGTACTGATGGAACCCAGTAGTCTTTGAAACCGGCGTGGGTGTATGGAGATAGTGATCAATGTAGAACACGTGTATCAGCCCGTCTCACATCGCTCCATACCTTTCCCGTAAGGGAACGAGTGTGAAGCCACATTAATAAAAATTATAATAAAATCAGTCTAACTAGCCCAACTGACTCTGTCACTCCTATTACCGAAGTCCTATTCGAGATTCATCGCAGATTTATCGTTTGCAACTCTCTTCAATAAAAAAAAAACAAAAATTCTTATTATTTCTAACTAAAAATTAAAACACATATTCTTATAAACTTCGATATCGCTCGAATCGTATAACGTTACTTTGAGGTTTCATATTGCCCCTGGGACTGATGATGTCTCATTAAACGTCATATTAACGTACAGGATTTCAGAAATATACTCATTTATTGCCGTCAATAACAACTGCAACGCATGCAACAAGACATGTTTATAGAGTTTGACTTTTATACCGCCTCAACTATATTATAGACTGCTTCGTTGATGTAGTGTTTGCAAACGCGACTGTTCAGCCAGAGATCCTAGGATCGATAACCCGGTCGAGCTAAGAATCATTGGGGTTTTATAACTCGAAATTCCCTGTCGTAGTTCGGGGCGTGGCTTCATGCCCGGTGTGTGGCAATAGGCTTACCTCTTATTCTATGTGATGCATAACAAAATTGGTGAAAAGCAGGAATATTATAGTCCTGCCCGCCTACCCCTTCAGTACAGGTAAACCTCTTAAATACCGTCGTGATGCTTCGCTATGCTAATTTTGCACCGTTGTTGCAATCGTTTTTATGACTGTACTCGTACCTATGTGCAAAAAGCAAACACAGATAAGATTTCGAGACTATATCGCTGCAATGTTCATAAATAATATTTGCGTTTAACAATAGAACACTCGATTGGTTAAATGGAATCAATTCTCGGAACAATTAAATATGGTCACCCGAAAATAACTCACCCACACGCACATTGTGACACACGTACACAGATAAAGGAAACACGTGCCCATAAAGTCGTGTAAGTACGTACACTTTGTGATCGCCCCGTCTCGCGAATTATATTAACATAATATTCTAACAAGGTTGTATATTCCTTTGATATCGCGCGCAATTATTATTATTATTATTACATCGTCAGGGTCGGCCCGCTACTGCTAGGCAGAGGGCAAATATTTGTAGCGTTGTCAGAGAGCGTTGAATACCAAAAGACCTGTATTCTAAGTTCGAACAGACCTGAACTGGACGCACTTCTGCATAAATCACTCTTCATACATGAACGCCAGTTTAGAAGACTCCTGACCCTCTATAAACGAGTATCAAATTTTTTTGTCACGTACAATTCCCAATCAAATAAAGTTTTTACAAACAAATCAAACATACATTTTATGACTGTAGATTTTGTATAGGCAACAACCGTTGTTCAAGCGAACACTAACACCCTCCCCCCTGCCCCGCCCCCTAGCTCCGGACCATGTACCGGGGACCTCGAAATTGAGTTTTAAAACACTTTACCGTCGATTGCTACGTTTCAGACCGTAAACTAACACTTAACATGCCTTTTAGATTAGCGAGTCGCGCTCGGCACCAACTCCTTCGCGTCGTAAAGAGAGCACTAAAAACCTACTACCGGCAAAAAAATTTTAGGGGATTCTTTTGAAATACCTATTCTTTGAACATTTTTAAGCTGTATGATACTCTCATGTCTACGTGATATTAATACAGAAATTAACTAAAGTAAAAACTTGCAGAGTTGATTAAAAGCATACTTACAATTAGTGAAAGTATTGATGTAAGCCCCAGCGGAAGTAGGTTTACGTTGAGAATACTACAGGACATACCTTTTGAACTCCATATAAGCCTAGAATGTGAAATTTAAGACATAAACCTAACCGAACGATCGTGGTTATTTGTATAATAATTACTGTGTAACTATTGTAATAATAATAAAATACTCTTAGACGTGTACAGTCTGCCAACCCCCACAGACCACCGTGGCATACTGCGGTCTAAATCCTTCATTAAAATAGCGGACACGTGCCCAATAGCGGAGTGATAAAAGGTTTGAGTATGATCCTTGAAGAGGTAGGTAAGAGGAGTGTAGGATACTCGAAGGTTTCATCGTTTCTACGGCACATGGAATACGGGGGTGAGCCCTTTTGCCCCACATCGGAAACAAATCCGGACTCCGAGCTACTACTGGGAATTTCAAGTTAGAAAACCCAATAGTACCCGACCTAGGGATCGAACCCAGGAACTCGCGCTAAGCAGTCGGGTATGCAAGCACACGATTCGACGAGACAGCCAAAATTAAAGGTTAATGACTATATATATTATAGCATAATATATGTGACCACTTCAATATGAACTTTAAGAATTATGCCGATTGCAACACATTATACTCTTTTTATATCACTTACAAGAAGATTAAACGAAATTTCTTCACTAAATGTCCACACTGTAGTCTTCTATAATATTCGTTAAAACGAGTGAAGTGTAACCCGAATATGACCAGCGTGACAGCCTTCACCTTTACTAATTTACAAAAATACCCGTGTTTAGAAGTGAAACAGAAAGGATTAATAATTTAAATTGTAATGCGAACTCAAACATCGAGAATGTTGTGCCCACTTATTGACCGTAATATTTATCTATCTTGTTAGATGAGTGGTTGCAAAGCGCGTCTGCTGATTTATAGATCCTGGATCAAAACCCGGCCGAGTACTATTAGATTTTTCTAATTTAGGTTTCAGACTCGCAATCTGGATCTGTGCCCGGTGTATGGTAATAGGCTCACCATCGATTCCACTGTGGGATGTCACTGGAGTAACTTGGGAGTGTACTATGCTTCTATGCTTTGGCAGATTACAGACGTGAATTTACGTTTATTATGTGTACATATTGTATAGAACACGTATACCACGCGTTGGTGGCCCTTAACAAAATAAATAAATTTGTTTAAACATTATGCTGTAGCTTACAAAGTAGCTACTTAAATAAATCTATGGCGGATAATGTTCGTAGGAATATATTTATCGGTAGTAAGTGGATACTAAAAATGAAACAATGTAAAGCCATGGGGCTGCTTTATTTAAATATTTCATAGTACAGGATTCACCTAGTTCAAGATAATAACATGATCGTATCTGTAGATATATGTATTTATCTATTTATTGCCATGTGGATGATCAACTAAAATTAAGTTTTAACTTCACTCCACACAGATTTCACAGATATGCGGTTAACATTAAATAATATTGGAACGCCTATAATATTCCTAGCGCGTGTCCAACTACCACACTCTCGACTATTCACATAAAGAAACCACAGAAGGAGAACTTAATATCTTATGTCTATAAATATAAATTAATACAATTTACAATTGTATCATAATATAAAACGTACACGTAATATCACGCCTGTACTCCCCGAAGGGGGTAGGCAGAGCACATTACACTCCCACGTTTCACCAGTATAACAATATTTTTCATATATTAACAGCCTACTGTTCAATTTATTTTATTGACACACGATAAATAAACCTGAGGATTATCAAACGCGTTTTTCCAACATGATTACACCGCCCACGCAATAAAGACGACTCCGTTGAAAAGCGGCGAGCGAAAATGATTTTCAGTGGGTGTTATGTATACATTTAATCTCTTAACAAAATAAACAAGTGAATATCATCTAAACGAATACAACCTGCGCCGCAGCGAGGTCGGAGGTGATTGAAAATGGACAACAAGTTTTATCTGAAGCGACGTTTAATAAATATTGAGATTGTATACACTTAAAATGTTGTAAAAAAAAGTAATAAGTCTAATACTGAATAATGAGAGAGTTGGAAGTTTCCGAAACCGTCGTGCTTGGATGGAGAGTAATGTATATGAAACAAGCATGGCAAATGGGTAAGGTTAGAGGTGCCTTTTGCCTACTCCCGTAAGGGAACTGCCTTAATGATATACATAGTAATAAAACTACTTGAGTTTGTGACAACAGCTTAAATTATAAGTAGCGTTTGAATTGCTGTGAAAAACGAAAACGTAAGTTCATCGGTAATTGCATTTTGATAACGTACGCATAAGATACGTATGTATTATTAATAATAATAATTCTCAGGGTGGGGATATGGACAAAAACCCGCAAAAACAAAAGTGCACAGGCGTTAATTGAGCAAGATCTATGGCCAACATTGGACTCCGACTGACGATAATGATGGTGTTGATTATTGATAATGAAAGAACGTGAAATGGATGTGATATCTCAATCGTGCCACATCTGATTAGGAAGCAGATTAACACAAGAAGAACATGAGGACTCTTCTAATATGAAAAATAAATTCACTTGCTTGGTAACTGAGATTAGTGATGATTTCGACAAACAATGAAACTTTAGTCCAAATTATGTAAATATTACAATATGTAACAAAGTTTTGATTATGGAAAACAAAGCGAGACCGTGGCTTGATAAAAATAAATTCCAAACCGACTTCGTTATTGGCAATGTTTGTATCCAAAACTGACTTTATCAAGGAGTATATGACTGAATGTGTCACATTTTTACAATTGCGACATTTCACGAGTCCAGTGCGCACTAACTGAAGTAATTTAAAAATTAATATATTCTTGGTTTTGATTGCTCCGTAAGATCATCTCGATTTAAAACATCAAATGTTAGTGACGTAAATAATATATGAATTTGATTACATATAATAACATTGTCGAATAAAAATTAATTAAAAATAAATTAAGTCATGTATACACTAGTTAATGATGGTATCAAAAAAAATTAATTTATTCTTATAAAAACTAATGCAAAAGTCATTGTATTTTATTTTTTAATCGACCCCTATATAATAATTGTACTGTCGGAATATGGGTCTCCTCTCATATTGAGAGGGTTAAGGGTGCGTTTCCCCAGGGATGAGCTAGGATGCGTAGCGAGGAATGTGTTTGTTAAGAACCAATAGAATCCCTTTCTTTACCTAACCTCGCTCAGTACAGGGAAGGGGAAGGGATCCTATTGGTTCTTAACACATTCCTCGCTACGCATTCACGCTCATCTCTGGTGGAAGCGCACCCTTAGCGGACTAGCAATAAACCTTATGCCTACATACACTTTGTTAATAATGTCATTAAGGGAAAAAAATACCAGTTACATTGCAAATCGAAGTCAACGTTGGCCGTGTTGGAAGGAGTTCCGAGCGGCTGCAGCATGTTAGCGGAGGGCGCAGGCGCCGCGGGCGGAGGTTGGTGCGGACCCGGCGGCGCCGGCCTCGCCCAGTTGATCAACGCAGTCACCGACATCGTCGGCTTGTCTTTCTTCGCCAAGCTCGACATACTAATGCACTAACATCCTTACATCACTACCAAAACACTGTGCCACTGTTTACGCTGCACCACGCTGCACAAAAACACACAATACACCAACCGGGCGGACGGCACGCTACGCGTGCGTCGTGTTCGATTCGCCGATCGTTCTATTTACCTGTATGCGATGCGAATTTTCGATGAACGTTGTAAATAATGAAGCTACGTCGCAATACGCGGCGGAGCGAGCGTCATCGGCGGGGACAAAGCGAACGTCGCTCTGACATTGCGATAGCGGCTGCTATTGCACCCGGCGCGACGCGACGCTATCGCAGTGCAACGCGTCAACAGGCAATGCGCCGCGAGTTTCGCCGTCGAAGGTTAGCCAGTGACTAATGCGTGATATAATTCAACGAGCTCGAAACTGACAAAAAAAATCCGCCCGTCAACTTCCGCGCGGTTACCGGCGTGAAGGTCTCAACAGGCGCTCTCAAGGTCCGCATACAACAATCATACGCGAATAAAACTGATTTTACGTCGGAAAACTACTTGTGCTGTGCTGTAAACGATTTTGTTTTCTTTTTCGTCCGTCTGTTATTAACCAAACTCTACAAAAATTCGACTTAAATATTTTAAATATAATATGGACATGTGAGAATAGGATTCATCTAAATAATTGGAGTTGTTAGGCGATGGCCTTCGTGATCGTTGCTGCGGCGTTTCTGTAATTAAGTTTTACGTCACTCATGGACAGAACACCCTGCGCTAGCCTCTACCATTACAATTTTCGCTATGTCACTGAATGAATTTTAACGCAGCCGACGTACATTAATTTATAAAAAAAAAACAACATATTTAAAAGCATCACTGTATATACGTTTATGGAGTAATATTAAATATGAATATTGGAGTTTCATTAATAGCGGCACATCCAATTATGTCAATCATAAAACCATCTGTAATCTCGTGAGCTGTTCACTATAATATATATAATTATTTAAACTTCGGTGACTCGTCCGGGTCAATGATGGGCTTAAGCGACTGATTGCCTAAGGCTGTAAGCACAATATTGCATTGCAGTTGTTCCTAAGAATGGCCGATCAATTGTGGCGTATTGAATGACTGTATGATGCATAATTTGCGTAATGTTAGGCAGCGGTTTCCGTTTAATGAAGTAATTTACTTCATAAAACAGCGCGGATTTATTGGCGGCAGGGTAAACTGAATTAATATTGAGGGTGGTATTAAAACTGAACTATTAAAAACTAAGCCTCGTAAAATTTTACACAATAAACATGGACTAATCAATTTTAAAAATTTGACATTAACTAATACTTGTTTCGAATACATATATACATACATACATACATATATATAATATATAAAATATCTTGTGTAATATCATGATGATGACGTAATCAGAATAATTACAAAAGACCGATTATTTCGCGTCAGTTTCCTTGCAAAACTTGTTTCCTTCGTCAACATACAAATGATTAATAACTAACTGTAAGATTATGTTTTAAACAAATATAACTCAATATGACGCCAAAGTTACGGTCGCATGCGGCACGGAATTTGTATAGAATTACTTAATATTTTCAAACGGTAGTAATATAAAATAAAAACACTTTGTTGGTAGTAAATTTCGGAATTAAATTTCCGGCTCATATATTATCTTTACTATGAAACTTATAATTTCAATTTTTTTTTATAATTATGAAAGATAAAATTTGCGTTGCCCACGGGCAGCAGCGTCGGCGGTGCGGAGAGCTGTGCCTTGCGATATCCAACCCGTATATGCCCAGCGTGGAGATTACGGACATAAGACCCTTTTGGGGGAGGCCTATGTCCAGCAGTTGACTGATATAGGCTGATGATGATGATGATATTTACGTACGTTACACTACAGAGTTTTTTTTATATTTCCGTTTCACATTTTCTTAGCGATGTAATAGAAATATAATTACGCACTGTCCAAAAACAAACTGTTTTGGTGTTCCATATTCAAATGTGATTAGTGCTTGGCCTAACTTAACTTGTAAAGACTAAATTATTTACGCTAACATGGCCTAATAAATAATTATCCGTCTGGGAGGTACATTTTTGTCTAATAGTGAAACGACAAATTGGGTTGATATAACTGATTCATGTATCAAGTACCTAAAAGGTTACAGAACCGAGACAAGACTCATCTATCCTAAATAAAGAGATCAGATACTGGTAGTCAAAAGAGGTAGTAGTTACCAAAAGCAGCATGTATGAACTTATGAACATAATACAGATAACGCATATGAATTCGGTCGGGAAGAGATATTTGACATGTGGCGCTCTCGGCCTATTTCGTTAATATATAGATTTAATAATCAGCGTAATTAAACCTAGTGTCTTGTATCTAGGCGTGACGATGCTCCTTTATAACATTTGTAATATACGGTTTAGGGTGTTACAGGCATATGGGTAATAAATTAAGGCTCAACACGTTATCCGGACGGGTAGTATCTAATACTCTGAGCCTACGCAGCAGTGTCAATCACACGGACAGCGGATGGCATCCCTTGCCAACTGTGAACCTGCAAAATTGATAGCTTTGCGAACATTTTTTATACATAGAATATATGTACATACATGGTATGTCAATGGCCCAAGGATACAAGTGTAGGTATATATAAAAGAATATTTTAAGATATAGAATAGTAATGAAGAAATGATATGATATAATAGGGTGATGACTGTGGAAAAAGCACGGCAGGTCTGCAAAAATAGAGATATTTGGCATTCCATGGTTTCTGCCCGCTCTATAAGAAACCTGACCTGAAGATGTACCTACCTATATGGGGAAAATGGTAATTACTTGAAACAATAACAATGCCAGCAATTGAAACGATTTAGGTGCAGACTATCAGTTTTACATAAAAATATAATAATATCTTTAAAGTATAATCGTTTACATTATTGTAATAATCGTCACGCCAATTCCCTTACATGATAGGCAGAGACCAACGAGAGCTAAACATTTCTGACCTAAAGTACTTCTTCAGCCCTTATCAGCCTTTTTATTTATGCCGCAGGTTTTGGTGTAATAATCGTTTACAACAAAGAATACCAAGAGTCCCATAAATACTCGTGAAAAAAAGAGTTTGATTTATGTTTAATGTGTCTAGAAGGTTTAAAATGATTTAAGCTGACAAAAGATGTAAGAAAACGTAATCATTATGTTCACAGGTGATTGATGGAATAAACAGCAACGCGAACAGATCAAGGAACGCAAGAATGGAAAACGTGTATGGGAGACAGATTTTATATGTACATAGTTTTAACAACAACTTACAACTTGATTAGGCTGCTGTAACATTAAAACAGCAATTTGTTTAATTTACGATTGTAATATTAAAACGGCAAAAACGTACACGGACAGTATTCGGCTGTTATATCAATGATAATAGAATAGATTCACCGCTAATAGATCATTAAAGAAATCATTATATAAATTCTTTTTTGTATCGACTTGGATAATTGTTGTTTAAATTGTGTTCATTGTGATATATTTAAAAATCGAACATCGCTGTTCTAACTGTGACTAAGCGAAAACCGAACAGCCATGTTTTTCTACCGAGCATCTTAATCGAACAAGGTGACCAACCTTACCTACGAATTATTTCGCCAATGTTAACGTTCTGAAACAATGCTGTAGAATTTATATTTATTATTCCACTGTCTGCGTAATTGAATGTACATTTTAATTAAAGTACGCCTAATTCAAACGTTTAAAACGTTCGAATTTCGAATTTTCAATATATGTAGATATATTTCAGATATATACCTAATGAAAATTCCCTATGTCGAGACAGTAGAGTTCGTCTGCGCAAAACAAACCATCGACAATATTAGTCTACTACTAGTACTATATTATGTTATGTTTATAAATTGTCCAAAGACGACGGTGACCACTTACCACCAGGTGGCCCGTCTGCCTGTTTGTCAGGCTAAATATATAAAAAAATATAAACTAACTTTACGAGTACGACAATATGACGTGGAGAGACAAAAATGTTGTACACTTGTTGCCGTAACTATTTTAAACTTTTAAATATCCTTAAATACGTTTATTAATTTTAATGATGATATTTAATAATCATATTAAACGTGAGCGTATAATTATTGTGAACAAAACACCCTAAGAGACTATTTAAATATTATTAGAATCACTTTCCTAGAGATATCATGTTAGCTTAAATAGCATTTGTGCCCAAAACATCTGTTGAGTGTAATATTTAAAACGCTGATGCAATATTTAGTAGTTTAAAATATTCTATGGAGATAAAAAGGGCTACTAATGTTATTAAAGTGATTGCTACTGGGTAAATAAATATGTATGTGATCATCTTGCATTAATAAATATAATCAAATCGCAGAAATAAAAATAAATATGCGTACAGTTGAACGTCATCATAACTAGTTACATATAACGGCTCTTGTTTTCAACGAGCGCGCATACCAAAACACGCAGTGTGCGTAAAATATAGTGCACAGAGAACAAAGAATGCTGTAACTTTCTTTCACTTTCATACGCGCGAGCGGTCGAGAGGCACGAATGGATGCATACACGGACATCGTACGTCGTACGTGTACAGCGGCTCATGGAGCTCCGCCCCGCCCCGCGACTCTATCAAATCAACATCGATCTTCGCCGACCTTGAATCGATGCGGCCGCCATCTACAATTAACATTGACAATAGCTACGTTCGCGCGCCTACCATAATATTATACACATTATTACACTTTCATTTTCGTTACTATGCCTACGCGTACATACACATATTCATCACTGTCGTATTTTTAAAGTTTACATGCATACAGCGATTTATACATATTAAAGTGGCCTTCGTACTATATAAGAGGTATGATGTCGTGCGCCTACCACAAAGCGTTGTAGTTTTATCGATGACGTCACAGAGTGGCGCCATGTTCGCCGTTGGAGCACAGAGTTGCAGAAGAGAAGCAACATAGATAGTCCGACGTCCGTCCTAGACTTGACCTGAGAAACGCGGGCGAACGGGTAGCGGGTGCGGTGAGTCAAGCGCGCGGGGGCGGCACGACGCTTGCACTCGCCGCGAGATATAGGTAAACGGAACGCAGAGGAGCGCGCCGTGGGGGCCTGCGACCTTGGCGATTCACTGACGACTACAGGTGGTTTTTGTTTGCACTTTGTTAATGTGAGATCGCGGAGAGAATCTCGCCGGGCGCGCGGCGGGGGATGCAACCGGAACTTGGGCCGAAACAATGCTCCTTCATTTCAACACAAACACGAGTATTACACGTCTGCATTGACACGTAACCTATAAGAAAATAAACCCGGAGCCCGAGGAGATGCTGGCACAGTAGAATATAAATAAAAAACCAAGGCATGACCGTCTGGTTCTCATATCTTAATTAATGGCGAGATTGTAGGAAATTTTTGAATGTCTCGACATTTGTGGATTCAAATTATTTACATGCAATTATTTTAACTCTATTATGATAACATTTTGATGAATACTTGAATTATTCATTCAAAATAATATAATTTCATGAGACCATACACATTTTAACATTTCCGATACTTTTAGATATGATCTAGGGAGATATGAAACTAACAAATAACAGTTTCGGTATGAAAATCGGAGAATTTAAGCTCATGTAGGACCCAATATACGGACCCTTATTGACCAAATATAAATGAATATTTGGTACCTACGGATATGAAATGAGGCTGCAGAATTGTTTTACTATATTCTGAATTTTACTGGTTCAGAATATACTCTAGATAAGCAAAACCTCTTGTTATGATATTAAATCATTAGAAAATGCCGTACCTACCTATGTTTAAATTATTTAAAGTTATGGTTATGTTATATGTACTAAATGACTGGTGGAAAGCAAAAGTACTACACCCTTCTGGTCTGATGTTATGCTAATCAAACTCGAAATTTACGTCATCATTAACATAAACCGAAAACATGTTTTAAATGTTGTACGCGTCGTTCCTCCCTGTCATATTTTGGATGTAGAAATAAGGCAAAATATACATAACAGCTGAAACGCTGATATTATATCAACAATTTTCATAAATTACAAAACATATTTTTAACAATTAAATAAAACACATCATCACCATCTAAACATGAATTATCCAATATTTTGAATCATTTATCAGTTTCAAATTATTTTTCTGGTCATATGAAAAATATTGGGGGTCTTGTTTTCGAAATTTAAAAATTTAGGGGAACACATTTGGATTTTTAGGCTCGAACGCAATGGCATCTCCGCATCGCAAGGGCTGCTTTTATGTTTTATTTTTCCAATTCCAAGGTGAACTTCATAGCCGGTTATGGATAGCACATGACATCACCAGAAGCTTAATAATTAGCGATTTACTTGAAATAAATGATTAAATATTTAATAGGTATCGTTTCGTTACAAAAAATATATATTTATTGGCTTGTAAAGGTTGCCACCGAGACCAGTCACAGTTACAACAGATTACTAGAGATTGATTGAGCATAAGCTGCAGATAACCTGAGATTGAGTGACTGAGCTCAATGTCTAGATAAGTACAGATTGAGCTAGATATCTAGACATTGAACAGCCGAAGACAACACTACGCAAGATCACATTTAAATTCAATAAAGATTACAAAACATTACAAAAATTAAGTAACAGTGTAAGACAGTAGCACCATAGAAAACCTTGAAACGAATATTTTCTGGGAAATATATATTTGACAATAGGGCCCAAAATTCAAATGTAAAGTTATACGAAATTCCATGATATTAGATGGCTTCTTCAATATACTCGTATATGATTGATACAACACAAAGAAAATAACCATTATTAAGATGAAAGGAATTCTAAACCGTGTACAATGAAAATTAAACATTTCTTCCAACTGATAAACAATTTTTTATATATACCTGGAGTCTAATCAAAACGGAGAAAGTGAATAGCACTTTTTCATAATGTGACGCACTGAACATTGAACACTGTTACAAATTATCGTTCAACAATAATAGCGTCTCTGATAAAGCAGTTATCGACTTTGGATAAGCGAATATTGAAATTCTTTTGTTTAAAATACTCATTAACTAAACGCTCATTACTAAATGAAGAAAAGTTAATAAATGAATATAGAAGCACTTCAGTTTTGTGCGGATAGATATATTTAGAGATAGACCTCTGCCTACCCCATAGTGGCCCTGACAAAATGATATAACACAAACAATCACAATAAAAAAAAGGGTACGATAGGAGCCAATTAGCAAAATTTCAAAACGCCCCAAATTATCTACTCAATGGAACTCACTGAAAAGTTTCAAAATCCATCCGAACGTAAAGTGGACGGGAAGTGGGAAACGAGCGACGGTATTAATCCAAACCGATTGCGGAGGGAGCGATAGGAAGACAAAAGTTTGGCGAACGATTACATAATGACGAGCCAGCGGCGGCGAGACCTTGGCCGTGACCAGCGAGTCCCGAGGCGTGACGCTACGCCAGCGGGCCGCCGCCGCCTCTAGCCTGCGACGATAACGATTACAGCTAATATGTTTCAATTACACCAACAGCTCGTTACAATGTTAATACAAGACACCTCCGAAACATAACAAACGAATAATTGATATTGAAACGGAACACCTAGATTAAAGCATTAGCGTCGAAATAGAAAACGAACGTTAAAACAATATAATAATATATCCATCGACCTTTAAACCTACAACAGAAACACGAAAAGATAGCATCACTGTCATATATATTATAATGTTCTCGTTTAGATAATACGAAAACGTGTTTACACGAATACAACATTAACAAAATGTAATGTAACATACATATTTGTATTCCAAAAGTGTTTTAGCATGAGGGCGGCAATGAATTCTAATAAACTAGAAGACCTTGACAATGATACAATAGTCATGGATAACAGCTTTATAAAATAAGAAACGCACGTTTACAAGTCGCTAGTTGTTAGTGCACGGGCTGAAACAATTATGTAAATTATGTAATGTTTTCACATTGCTGTATATTGGAGTTCATTACAACTGCCAAATCAAAACCGACGGTAAAACGGAATTATCAATAATATACGTCGTCTATCTGCTCTAAAAGATTTTCGAGCAATTTTAAGGCAATGATTATCATCTATACTTACACGAGATTAAAAAATCAATAGATGAATCACTATCAAACTAAGGAGCTGAGATTGAATAATGAATAAGGATGCAGATATAGCAATTATTATGTAGGTGCATGATTAAATTATGCTCTCTATTGATAAAGAACATTCTGGAACATTCTACGTAGGTATACAAAAAATTTCCACGAATAGAGAGAGAACGATACCATTACAAAGCATTTTCCTTATAGTGCAATTTAAATATAAAAATCTAATTATTCATAAGATGTTATCTTTGTGAAACGTCGTTGCATTTGTTTCTGAATGTCATATTTATCTGGAACAGAATCTTTGTTAAAAGACTCCACCTTAATCTCACATGTTTTTATTATTGTTGATACCAAGAGATTGTCGAGGTGCCGGTCTCATCAGAACACTTTGGCACGTTTTCGGCAACCGGTTACATCACCCTGACGTCAAAGTATCAAAAGAGGAAACTTCATCGTTATCACGTTAGAAAAATTTCGGATAACACTTCGATAGAAATGCAACGCCTAGAGGGATAGAGAACCGAGATAAACGTATTCAATACATCGCGAGTCAATACACTTGCAACCTTGCAATGCTCTTTACGACTCATGTCAGATAAAGACATAAGGCATAAAAACATTACAACTTTATATGCGCACAGCAGCAAAAATACATAGGTCTTTGATTTCTACACCTATCGTGAAACGTGATTCACGAAAGACATTTACTAATGTAACGACTTTATCAAATGGTGTGTGTCGACTTTCATAAATAATAATTGTTGGAAATGCTACCGATACGAAAGTTTATCGATGTGAAGATATTATTATCTCGGTGAATGTATCACGACAGGTATTATGCATTACCTACCTACTTGTTGACTTACAGTTTTTAAGTCCTCTTTTAAATTTATTCGGTATATAATTCGTCTGTACGATCGATGTATAGGTATGTTTTATATACAGCAAATTATAGTTATTTATAAAATTATGGTTTAAATCACACTAATTAGTGTCTCACGTTAACAACAATCACGTAGCTACTAAAACTTGATTATAAATGTATAAATTATTCGGGCGACTCAAGAACCGATATGAAGAATTGAATACGATTTTATACTAGTTAATAAATTTAGGAGTGCAAATTACAAACTTGACAGTAATGTTAGTAGACATTAGTGAAGGATCGCGTCGATTGAATATCGTTCAAAATCAAAAGTGGCGACGGCGCATCGGGACCGTACTATAATTGTTCATATAAAATATATCGATTGGAAATTACGATGTACGACTAGTGTTGAACGCCGGTTGCGGATCGTGCATCGATTTTCGAGTGCGTCGCGAGCGGCGCCGAGCACGCGACGGATGCGAGCGGCGTCGCTGGTCTGACTGGCGCGTCGCGGCCCCGCACTTACCCCGCACCGCCACCGTTTGTTTTGCTGTATTTTCGTTGTTAATCATTCTCCTTGACCTTGTGCGGTTGTGCGACGTCGAGTGGTCCACTGCACACGACTGCGCACCCCTCACCCTGCTGTCCCGCCCGCGCTGCCTGTCGGACGCATCACACGTGCTACTCCTCAAACTCCCAAACTGCATTGAGGAGTTATATCGCTAAATCTCTTTAAGCTCCCTAGAAGAGGGAAATAGTACATCTCATCCCAATAGATTTTCATAGTAGCGCATTTTCTCAAAATAATATTACTTTCGATTAGTTTTTGAAACAAAATACAACTTTTAATAAATTTTCTGAGTTAGTGTGCAAAAAATCGTATGTTATAAGTGCCTATATAGCATGTATTCTGTATGGTAACTTACTTCATAATATGTTAATCATAATTATAGAGCATTACGAAGCTCATAAAAAGAACTGGAAAATCTTCCTATACAATCGATATTAAAATTTATAATGGTAAGGTACCTATGTAAGTACCTACCGTAAATATATTTATTAACGCTCAAGAAACACGAAACAGATTTTGGTGCTTAACTACATAGTATAACCATTGTTTGTCTTACTAGCAATAAGTTTACTTACTTATTTTTTAAAAATTAATATTTTTAATAAAAGGAATAACAAATACACAACAATATGTTGATATCAAAACAATAACAAACTCATGTACCAATTAATATGTTGGTATTCATACTATTTGAATTACCAATATATAACTACATAAGTTATTTCATTTTACCAACCAAAACCAAAACAATGTCTAAATGCAGGTTGACCTGTAGATATTTTCTTATTATACTGTTTCCTTTTTTTATGGTTGAAACAGAGAAACTTGTTGATATTTGTTTTATGGTAAGGTGTTCATGAAAAATAGTAAAAATTTATTGGAATGAAGACCTCGCCAAATGATAACAGGACATCAAAATAACGCCATCTAGCGGAAGCTAACTCCAAAGAGTATAGCGCCATCTATGTAACAGTAACAAAAATACTGTGATATTTATTAAATAGGAACAGTTTCAATAATATAAAGTTATTAACATGTTAGTAAAAAGTATTTGTTATAAAATTATAACAATTCTATAGATGTATTCGGTAATAATTCAATGTATGTATGTTCACAGAATATTCAATGTATGTACACATAATTATTATTATTTCTATGACATATATATTTCCACGCTTTATAATTCATTTCCTAAATAAAGAGGGCTTACTTTAAACAAGACAATGTCTCAATATTAAGATAATTTATTAATATATTTAACGTAATTGTGTGATTCTGCATAGTGATGCATGTAACACATTAAACAATGATAAATTGTTGTAAATGATACATTGAAAAATAAAGTTTTTTTATTTGTATAAGCAAGAATATTTCTTACAATCAGTAATAAGACTCATAGTTCAGTGTTCAATTTATTTATTATAAAAATATATTACTAATAGATTGCTTAAAACAAATTGTTAATGGATTTAATGAATAGAAACTCTTTATTCTTTTACCACATACAATAGCTAATAAAGGGATTTGCAATTTTTTTTATTATTATATTGAAAATTTAATAAACTGTGTATTAAAAGTTGTTTTATGAGAATGACTCCTTGTGTTTCTACTATTAGTTACCTATGCAGCGTAATAGTCCACAATGTCCACAGTTAAAAGATTGGTGTATATCTAGGTTGGTATATTTATAAACTTCCCTCTTTTTTCAATTGAGCTATAGTATGTATGTATATCAGAGTATGAGTACAAAAAATATCTACAATATTGTATTTGTAGCTAATACTCAGTTGGGGTGTAAGGGGTTCCAACCACCATCAAAGGAGCCCAAGCCAACATCCCCTGCACATGATGTACCCTGCTATAACAGACGAAGCTCTGGCGACTGGCTGATTGCGGTATAGTGCAGCCTAAATAGGCAGTGCTATATGCCCTGGCCGCCGACAGACAGTTGGGTTGGCGGTGTGAGAAGCTGTGCCCTGCGATCTCCAACCTGCACGACCAGCATGGAGATTACGGGCATAAACATCCTTTTGGGGGAGGCCTATGTCCAGCAGTTGATTGAGATAGGCTGATGATATATGTATGTATGTATTAACTTTAAATCTAAACCAACAGATATACAATTGCATAAAAATTACTGTATAACTATTATCTATACTTCAGAATCATACCATCTAAGAAAAATTTGTCTCATATGAATACTCCTGAAACATTCCTAATTTAAACCACATTCAAATTTGGATGTGTTATTGTTATGATAGGGTAGGCAGCGAGCACATGTTCTATATAGATTTGTATACATTTTTATAAATTTTCACATTGTTATATATTACATTTTAGCAAATTATTTATTATTTCTCCTAGTCATATAAAGCAAATATCATTATACCCCTTACACCCCAAAGTTAATAACTGAATGTATATATTTAAGCAAACAAAATTAAAAAGTTTAACCTATAAAATGCTATGCTTATAAAATTAATAAGACTATAATGTTTACTTGAATGCCTCATTGAACTAGTAGTTGTAAGTGAGACTGTTGATCAAGATATCCTGGGTTTGACCCCCAGGTCAAAGCCAGGATAGTATGATTGGGTTAGGTATAGTATGATTAGGTTTTGTAAAATGACATTTTTAGTAGTTGTATGAAGTCTGGATATGTGTCCCATGTATAACAATAGGCTCACTACATCATGTTGATACCCCTTCAGGGAATACAGTGTTCCTATAACATTTACTGGTATGAGTATTAAAAAGCCATTTATGACATAGAGAGTGTTAGGTGTTGAAGTATAACAAAATATTTTTAAAGCTTTAAATATGTTTAAAAAGTGCTCCTAAAATTAATAACAGAATACAATTAATTAAAAAATGTAAGTTAATGAAATTTAAGTAATTTATATATTAGTAAATGTGTGTCCAGTTAATTAGTGAAACATTCTGGTGTGATTCAGAGTACATGTGTTAAAGCAGAATAATTTACAGTAAAATTTCACCTCATTTTAACATAATTGACAACTGTTCTTTATTGGTGCTTATTGTACATTACAAATTAAGTTATGTTTTTCATGTGCTGTGTTTTACAGCCAAATATTAGTATAATTTAGTTTTGAGTATATTATTTACAGTGTAGTCAAATTTATTGGATAACCATAGTTACATAAAAACTTGAATTTTATCACTACTTTTGATATGCCATATCTTAAACTAACAGAAATGAGGGCATATTGAAGACACCGTAAAACTCAATGGAACTAGTATCATCAGTTGGGAGGAGTTAAGTAGTAAAGATTGTTTGTGTAGTAAAAAAGTAAAAGTATTAAGATTCTGGTAGTTTCAGTAATGTCTCGTATACAAAATGTACTCGCCTGATTCTCTCGAGGGCTCCATCCTCAGCCGTAATTTATTTATCTTCTACAACACCACTTTCATATATTACTTCAGTCACACACAACGATGAACCTGTCAGTAACAAGGTCGTTGAACTAAATATACCTACAAATGCAATTATATCCAATAGAATAACATAAATCTTTGGAGATACTGTAAAAGGCACTTAACATTTAACTTATTTGTATCTTTAAACAGACTATTTAACTTCCGTATACACTTAAAATACACAAAATTGTCAATCAAATGTATCTATTTCCGCACATAGGCGACAAAACCAAAAACATATAGCGTCACGTCATCTAAACGTCACTACAGCTTATTTTTGAACAAAATAACGATTATATTAAATTTTATTTAATAATGTGGTGAAAAATATTTTTACGTTTCACATTCAGCAAATTATATTAATATGGCGATAATAACTTATATTTTACAACATTATAGAGGTATTGGTTTCTAAACGAAACATTTTACAGGTTAATAATCTAGTTTAATAATTATTATAATTCTAACAAAAGGAGTATATGTTATATTCTGTTCATTACAAAAAATTACTTAACTAGTGAATTTGTTATTAAATTGTTTGTTATAATTATAAATTTAATCTATCTATAATTATAATTTTAAAGTTAAGTTAGAGCTTTCCACAGGAAGTAAAAATGGGTACCTGTTGTTTATAGTTCAAACGCAGTGCTCTTAAATTCTATGGTTACAGACGTCACTTTACCCGTACCGCATTCAATCTGAGCTGAACCGTTTACTTGTTACTACTTCTTTTGGAGTTATTGTATTGTATTGTATTGTTGTATCTGTTGTGGATTCGATAAGTGCGGTGTGTTGAACGCATTCAAAAGTGTGATTTTACAGAAACATCTGTTCCGTAAAGGCTTTAGAAGTATTTGCTTATTGACGATGGAAAATAAAAGAGATTTCGAATATCCACACACATTCGTTCTTCTTGGAGCGTCGGGTGACCTAGCGAAAAAGAAAATTTATCCCACGATTTGGTATCTATATCGTGACAATCTATTGCCGAAGAATACTAAATTTGTCGGATACGCCCGCACCAAGCAAACAGTAGCCGAAGTTAGAGATAATTCCAAAAAGTACATGAAAGTCCGTCCTGGCGAGGAGGAGAAGTTTGAAAATTTCTGGGCAGCCAA
Source organism: Microceris scylla (assembly GCA_018245595.1). Classification (NCBI taxonomy): domain Eukaryota; kingdom Metazoa; phylum Arthropoda; class Insecta; order Lepidoptera; family Hesperiidae; genus Microceris; species Microceris scylla. The sequence goes on from DWDT01000142.1 coordinate 22,489, forward strand.
TGAATATGTTGCCGGGTCATACGACAAAAGAGTCGATTACGAATTGCTTAATCAATTAATTCATAAGTATGAAAAGGGTCCGATTGCGAACAGAATATTTTATTTGGCAGTGCCGCCCACAGTGTTCGAAGACGTAACGGTGAACATAAGGAACGCTTGTGTGTCTATCAAGGGGTTCACGAGAGTGATTATTGAGAAACCATTCGGGCGAGACGATGAGAGCTCGGAGAAGTTGAGCAACCACTTAGCCCGTATATTTAAAGAAGAACAGATTTACAGAATCGATCATTATCTCGGCAAAGAGATGGTTCAAAACTTAATGACCATACGGTTTGCTAATCAGATTTTCAGTCCATCATGGAACAGGGAAAATATAGCGTCAGTGCTTATATCTTTCAAGGAACCCTTTGGCACTGAGGGTAGAGGAGGTTACTTTGATAGTTTCGGAATTGTACGAGATGTTATGCAGAACCATCTTCTTCAAATTTTGTCACTTGTGGCTATGGAGAAACCTGTCTCACTGAACCCCAATGACATTAGGGATGAAAAGGTTAAGGTGCTCAGGCATATAAAACCTATAGAAATGAATGACTTGCTAATTGGACAATACATTGGTAATCCCAACGGCCATGGAGATGAAAAATTGGGATACCTTGATGATCCAACTGTCCCAAATGATTCTGTCACTCCAACATATGCTATTGCAGTCATATGGATAAACAATTCAAGGTGGCAAGGAGTTCCGTTTATCCTGCGCTGTGGAAAAGCTCTTAATGAGAGAAAGGCAGAAGTTCGAGTCCAATACAAAGATGTACCCGGAGACATTTTTAATGGGCACACTAAAAGAAATGAACTGGTAATTAGAGTCCAGCCAGGAGAAGCACTATATTTGAAAATGATGAGTAAATCTCCTGGTATGAAATTTGACCTGATGGAGACTGAGCTGGATCTCACTTACAGTATGAGATACAGGGAAGCTGATGTTCCTGATGCCTATGAAAGATTAATTTTGGATGTGTTTACTGGTACACAGATGCATTTTGTACGTAATGACGAGTTGAAAGAGGCCTGGCGCATATTTACTCCTATACTTAAGCAGTTGGAAGAGCAGCATGTCAAGCCTCTCCCGTATGTGTATGGATCCCGTGGACCACCAGAAGCAGATGCTAAATTAGCTGAATGTGACTTTAAATATTCTGGCTCTTATAAATGGCAGAAACCAACAGTCTGTTAAAAGTGTTTGGCATTTTTGTTTTAAGGTGATGGTAAATGGTTTTGTTTCTTAATTATATTCTAAGACATTTAGGCATAATATTTTTAACACTGCAATGGTTAAACATTCCAATTTTTTCCAATATCTAGTAAAGTCAGGAAAGGTCATTTGGAGGTCAACACAGTTGTATGTGTACTCTAAGTGATTTATACCATCGGTGGAGTTAAATCTTGTTAATCTTAATATTTGTGATATTTTAGATGGCATTTATTGCATTTAGGTGTTAAAAATTGAATATTATTTGCACATATCAAAAATAAGCGTCACTGAACGATGCACAGGCATTTTATATGATAATAAGCATTTGCTCATTATGCAGAGGTCAAACATTTCACCTTGAAATGTAGTTTTACTAGAGTCAAACTTGATTTATAATATTCACATGTCATTGCTGACATATGCAATGATTTGCACACAGTGAAGTGAAATGTACTGAACTTGTGATATTGAATAATGATAATAATTGTTACATTTAAATTGTATTTTTATAATCAATAGGAAACTTATTATTCACAAAGTGCACTTATATTTTGTAAATGATTGTTATCTGATGTGTATGCAAATTACTGTAACAATTGCAAGTTAAGAAGACAATTTCATTTAAATTGACATATTTTATTAATATATAGTTTATTGCAAACTTTTTATTTTACAATTTCAACAATGGTATGTCTTAATAATTTAATTAATTTACAGTGTAACACATCCTTTTGGAATATGGTCATTTTGTGTCCATATTTTTAAAGAATATTTACAGTTGTTAGGTATAATGAATATGTCTGGAAAACTACTTATGTCAAGTTTAATATTTATATAATGTGTTTTTTATTTATTGATATATAAACAGTTGTGTATGTAAGGGACTATTTTTGATTCTTTATAAACGGTTGTCTGTCATGTTTGATATAAATATTTTGTCAAGAATTTGTTTGTTTTAATTCACATATTGATTTATTTGATAGTCACATGTGCGAAATGCAGGAGCTGTTTCATGGTGTTAATTAATAACATTAACATCTATCCACAAGTTATTTTTAATACAAATGAGGCTATTATTGTTTCCTGTTTAAAGTTAGGAGGAAATTGCTACTCAGACTAGTAAATAAGACATTCATCTCTCAGATTTGTTACTGGTGAGTAACAGTGGCCACAGACAGAGTTATGAATGGTAGGAAGTCATAGGATGATATATTATAATATATTTTTTATACTAACACTAACTGACCCGGCGAACCTCGTACCGCCGAACAATCTGTTTTGCCCTCGCATTTTAAATCTGCTATCTGTTAAAACTTTTATGTTAATGATATTTTGTAAAATGCTGTTATAATCTACATTACATACACAGCGTACCTAACTAAAGTATTTCATTGCATGGAAAATAATATCGTATTGTTTAAAATAGCTTCGTAAATAACCCATTCTTTGTTTGTAACATGTGAAAGATAAAAATGGTTACTGTGGTTTATTTATAGGAAATAGACATATTCAATCAAGTACGTTTTATAGACTTTTTTAAAATATACAATTCCGTACTACATTATTTTGATCTATGTCGTATGGTTTGTTTTTGGACAGTGTTTGCAATGTAAGCGCACAAAAATGCGTTTTTACGACATCGCATATAAACCTTCCTCTTGAACCACTCTATCCGTTGACGAAAACTACATTAAAATTCGTACAGACAGCCGCAGCGACTTCATTATATACTATGTATAGATTAGGTAGTACCGAAGTACTAAATGTATTATTCTATGATACCAAGTAGGTACTAAATGTACGAAATCTAATATGGCTATTAGAAATAGGAGTTGGTGATAGAAGGGTAAAAATTAAGGGTTATGAAATTAAGGGTTATGAGGTATGAAAAATAGATAGTAGCCGGTTCTCAGGCCTACTGAATATGCATATAAAATTTGGTAAGAATCGGTAAAGCCGTTTCGGAGGAGTACGGTAACTAACACTGACACGAGAATTTTATATAATAAGATATTGTAATATTCTAGGCGAGTACAGCCGCGAGGAAACTACTTAAGTTTCAAACTAGTTAAGTTATGTAGGTAATTTACATTATATCAGTGTTACTATCCCTAATGTAAAAAGATGCTTTCACACAAAGTCTACACGCACCTGGCGAGTTTCGGTAGGTACTTTTTTGGCTGTCTTTGGTATGATACGTTTATAAGTTGGTATTTATAATGATATTTGACTTTAAAAGCTCGAGGGATTTTGTATAAAAACGAAGCAGGCGGCGGCGCGCGCCGCTCCATCATACGGCGCTCAATCATCATTAAAGCGTCATCAGGCGGCGCTGCGGCGGCAGCTGCCTGTCGCTTGGACGCCATTTGTTGCCGCTCCCCGCCCTCAACGTTTTTACCGCCCGAACATTTTTTTAGTATTTAGCATCCGACACAACATGCCTACAGACACTGGCTAACACCACTTACTATCTAATTAAATCCTCGTCACGTCCAATACGCAACTTGAGGGTGGACACGTCGTCGCATCGAACGTTTGGCTACAGGCACGATCTGCACACGTCCTTAAAAATGGTAACCTATTTAACAATTGTGTACACGGAGTGAGCACAAAGCGATGCTATCATAAAAGATGAGCCCGCCTCTATCCCGCTCGACCAGTTGTGACAAAGCGAACCCTTCGCCGGCTGCATCGCTCTTTGTCTCCGCCATCGAGACAGACGCATACAATTTGATACGGGAATTATTGTATTGGATTGAACACGCACGTGCGCGGCGTGACGGGCGCGCGGAGCCGGTGACGTCGGGCGGCCGATACGCTCGGCGCCGCCTGCACGCGCCCGTGGGCCGTGGCTCGCTTGACGTCGCGTGCGCGTCCCTCATCCGCCCTAGCATTTAAACACGGATATCGGTTTTTCAAGCGAAACAAAGTAATTATTAATAGTACTGCATCGATATTACGGCTCCCTCGAGGCTCATCGCGACCCACTTCGCGGTAAACAAAAGACGCTCGCAGACAAAAGTTGCTCTATTCTACCTTTGTTATAAGGTTGACTCTTTGGCTTAGTACTTATAACACGATAAAAATAAAATGTTTATTTATTTACAAAATCCACAGCTTAATTTTAATATATACATATTATCTTTCTGCTTATTCATAAAGCCAATACA